>MQTX01000044.1:1537330-1582685 GCA_009735665.1 Angiostrongylus cantonensis | reverse complement strand
TATATATACATATACGATGCATATAGACATATACATGCAGTTTCTGGAGAAATATAAAAATGAAAAGTTTTTAAAAAACGAAATATTTTGCTCCTCCTCTACCTTACACTGGAACAAAATTCCATTTGCAATGAGTGATATCTTTTCTCTAAAAGTTATTTTTACTTATGACCAATTTGTCTACTCTAAAGAGAAAGGCTTTGGCTGGTCCTGATCAGTGCAATGAGTTATATCATCTCTACGCATGTAATTTCAAAAAGTTGAGAAGAGACTCAGCACTGAGCAGAGCTTCACCAAACGTAATAACGACCTCTCAGGCAGTAAGTATTACAGTGATTATTCATTCGGTAAAAAAGCAGCTGGAAATAGTCACGGACTGACCTTGAAGTTCTCAAGAGCAGCCAAAACGTCCTCAACTGTCCTCTCAACCGTTGCGTTTTTCTCCGTACTATCGAGATAGCTCATCAGTAGATGATGCTGACGAGCTCTGAATATTTGGAACAATATGGCAAGAGGTCAGAGAGCATTTTGCAAATAAAACAGCAATAACACCTCTTTATGATTTTGTCGTCGATGTCGGTGATGTTCATGATGAAGTGCACATCGTAGCCAAAATACGACATCATAACCCGTCTAAGAATGTCCATGGATAAGTATGCTCTGGCATGTCCCATGTGGGAACTGTCGTAAACTGTTGGTCCACAAATATACCACTTCACCTAAACGATTCTCAGATACTAAACTCTCACAGTTACCAGTACATTCAATGGACATAGGTTGAAATAGTGGAAATTACCAACAAACTGACCACATTCCCATGATTTGGTACAAACAAATCCTTATTGCGAGTAAGGCTATTGTAAAGGTACAACTGAGGGGTTGGTTGAGAGTTAGCGGGCACTGTCCACTTCTGCTGGGCTCGCTTGATTTGCACTAAAATGTAATCCAGTTGAAACATGCCAGACAGATGAAAACATAAAGCTCAAAATATAACAAGTAAAAAGAAGACAAAGCTCATTGCGTTGATCAATCCCTTAGGGATGCGCCATGCATTCGACTTCATTAAGCATCATCCGGAGGTGATTGAATGCATATCTGGCCTTTACAATGACTCGCGTTATTCTACCGATGTATCGAGCCAGTGCTGCTACCTTCCCAGACATGTTTGGCGCCAATTTGCCGACCCGGAGGGATATAGGCCTTTGTGGGCCAGAGGAGCGACGATCCATCCCATGTGTATTGCAGGACAGCTCCGAACACTGTGCCACATGCGCCTTTTACAATAACAAGGAAGAAGAAGGAACAGGAATACTTATTTACAACAAGTGTACAACTAGAAAAAATCAGAAACTTGTAAGAAATTACGAGATAAGGCGGTTGGAAAGCTGCTCCATCTATACATCCTTAAATTAAGAATAATTAGCATGACTAACCTCCAGTTGATGTGTAGTCAAAAGCCATCGATGAAACCGATCTCTTTGTAGCTGCTATGCCCGAACAGATTCTACCGAGGCGCAGAATAGCGAAAGCCGTATCTGAAGGCTACTACATCACTGCATTACTCGATAAGAAACTCGAGAACGAGCACTCGGAAAGAAAACTTGATGAGATGAGGATGGAAGAGATCCAATAAAATGGCATGTTGCCTCGAACATACTTGTACTGACTCGAGTTTTTTGACACTTCTCAGCAATTTCCTGACAATTAGTGACATTGAGAACTACAGGATATGAGAGATTCACAAAGAAGGCTTTATAATTTGTCGAAAATCTAGCGCATTTTTCGAATTTATTCGAATTCGAAAAAAATGGTTGAATTTTTGAAATGTTTCGAAAAGCGTGACAGTCACAAACGGCCACGTTACGCTCGGTGGAGCACCACGTCTTTTTGAATGGAACTTGTTTGCTCAACTGCTTCGCTGTTTGAAATCCAAGCCTCTGGCAAGAACAGAGAGTAAACAGGGACTTGCTGCACAATAACACAATTCCATCCTCGGAGAATAAGAAAACCCTGTATCTGTGTTAGGAAACAGCTACGGACTTCAATGCTTTTCATTCCAACTAATAAAGTGCAACTACCACGTTGTGATATAGGGCAGGCTGAAGTTGAAGAACCCAATTAGTTCCAGTCAGGGGTCAAACAAGGTCCGTGAAACCGGACAAGTAGTTTTTGCTGAACACTTTGGTTAAGCTTCCTACATGACTCGTAATTCGTACCAACTTTTAGCGATAGTAATTCAAACCACTACCATAGAGCAGAACTTACCGATAGAGCATGGAATCGATTAGCGTTTGTGTCAGGGGTTTCTCTGGTCGTCGATGTTATATAAACCGAAGGTGAGCATAGATTTTAGCAGAATTTGTTTGATATTACTGAGCTACATATGGAAAGTAGAGTGTCATTTCTATGAAATTTCCCAAGAAAGTGACAACGAAGCAGCCAATGAATGTTAATATCATGTATGGAAGAAATGAGTACGGATATCTACAACGGTGTCAGTCTTCCAAGAATTGCTCTTGGCAATTGCGCCCGCACTAGGGTTTGGCATAGCCATGGACATCTTGGAAATATGAAGAGTTAGAAGGTTCACGAATCGTGCAGCTGCCGAGTTCATTTACTCTCCTCTACCAGTATTCTCAAACGCTGAGAGCAATCCATAAAAATGCACTCCACCTCGTGAACTTACTCTTGTAACTTCCTTGTCGTGTAAAAACAAAGTCAGAAATGTTTCTTCAACGAAACCAGTCGTTTCACAACCAAAGTATAGCACTCGACGTTCGTCGTAGATAATTCGCCTTTCACGTCCTGATAAGCACACACGACACGAGGTTGTCACTTCCTTACACTTTATTCCCTAAAAAGCTGACGTTTCGGGGCATTTCGGTTTCTTCGACACCTGAGAAGGTCAAGTTAGGTGTAGTCTAGCGAGCCAAACGCTCCCATAACCGCAAAGGAATTGATATCCAAGAACTGAAATCAAGGCTTCGTGACTTCTTTATTGGAGTTATTGAGGTGTTCGACTGGCTAAATGGACTAGATTGTATGGTAGAAATTAGGAGATTTATCCTGACCAATCAACTTGACCTCTACAGGTTTTGCGGAAGGCGGAATCCGCCGAAACGTCAGCTTTTCAGTGCAGAAGGGATAAGCTCACGAACCCACGTGTGCTCGTCGAGGAAACGGAGAACTATTGATCAATACCGATGTTAGAGGAAAGCGGTTCTCGGGAATTACGATATATTATCATAGTTTAACCCATTACCTAACTATAACATGGTCCCAAAAGTGTAAGAGCTACATCACTCTGTCCTTGAGGTTTTCCGATTGATATTTTTTGCTTAGATTATCAACAATTTTGATGACACCATGTAGCAGCCGCTGAGATATGGTGCATGCAGTTGACCAGTCATGCAGCTTCCTACGTAAATTCATGAGTCCCGGATCTTATGTCGGCAGGGGTTGAATTCAATCCTTCCAGGATAGTGGAATCCTAGTGACAGCCGTGAGGAAACGAGCTGCATAGGTGGATGGACCGTCCGATCACACAATGTTTCTGGAGCTGCGAGCACCCTCTTCTAAGAGAAACGAATATATACGATGCACTCTCTACAAACAAATTAGGCCTCAGCTAGGGAAGGTGCTCTACTCTGGAGCAGAGATGTTGACCAGCAGATATATGCTGCACGATCCCTGCACACATGCTCGTCCTAATCGGGAAACTCACAACGGATCTGCGATATTGCCGAATGGATTTATGGAGAACTTTCCGGATGATTTCACAGGATGGAAGACTTACACGAAATGGAACGAAGAGGGCGTGTGTTTGAGACGAGGATCCTTTGAACAATGCACCTGCAAATGCTCATTGTACCACCAATGTTTATTCCTGAGACGTGTTACGCTGTCACCCTTCAGCAAGCAACACTGCAACGGAAGGCTGCAATGATCAGCATATAAAGTCAAGCGCAATGTTTAACTCGAGATGAGCCGCTTGAGTTTGAGAATGAGTTGCGCTCGCATGGACCAGCTTCGGATTCAGATGATTAAACTTCATCTGTGTTGTATATGTATATGTATATCCATGCATATACATATGAACAACTACATGAGATTTACTAGATTCTAACACAAGATTTAAGAAACTGCATGTAAATAAACGAGCGAGGTGTGAAAAGAGTACAAGTGTTCAGGGAAAAGCTATCACTATGTCATCTTCATCTGCAGCGAGTGGGAGGGGGAGTCACTGGAGAAGCACAACTTGGAAAAACAGGTGCTAAGGCCATTTCTGGTCAGTGGGAAGATGTTTTATCTGATGGAGACGCACATTGCATTTAAGCAAGGTTTTGCACCTATTATAGGGAGAAAGTGAATCAGTTGAACGGTATGCAAGAGACTTAGCTCTTGCACTCATATGCAGGCCTATGAGAAGACAGAAATAAGGTTAACCATAGATACGGGTATATTTTTTTGCATCTTGTTGAAATACAGTGTTTTCTGTATTCCCACCCAGTTGTACATAAAGGATGAAGCTCTCGGGGTAGATCAATCCTTCAGGGATTCGCCATGCATTCGACATCATTGACCATCGTAGGAGGTGGCTGAATGAATATCTGACCTCTATAATGACTCGCAGTGGTCTACTGGTGTGTCGAGCCGGTGCTGCTATTCTCCCAGATAAGTCCGGTACCAACCAGCCGACCACGGAGGGATGGATGGCTATTTGAACCTAAGTTGCCGGGATCGATCCCATGTGTATTGCATGGTCCGTCCGACCACTGCGCTACATGGATCCCGAAATAACCAAATAAATATTTGGTGATAACCTCGTGTAAGTTCGACAGTGCGCAAATCGAAGAAATTTGTTCTAGAGAGTCTTTGTGAACAACTTTGACGAGATGGTATCGTCATGGTTCTCTGTCTGCGTCAAAAACAACGTCAACGCGTAATGCTGAAATATTGGTTGCTAAATTATTATAGGCTTATGAAAGATTTTCGTGTAATGGGCAAAGATCTCATGGCTTTGCAAGGTCAACTGGTCGATGGAAGTAGGTAAAGCGGTCCCCTGCACTCTAACAATATTTCACTGAGCCACGGCACCTTGTGAATGTGATTCGACACGCTAAATGCCTTTCGAAATTCTGCTGTTTTCTCAGGTAGATATCCTTTGTTCAGTGATGTAATAGGCTTCTCGAGGATGACTCGAGTGGATAGGGTAATCCTCCCGATCTATTAGATTTCTCAATGTTGTGTGTGGTGTGTGTGTGTGTGTGTGTGTGTGTGTGTGTGTGTGTGTGTGTGTGTGTGTGTGTGTGTGTGTCGTTTATCGCCGTGGGACACACGAGCGAACGGTGTCTCCTATGTGTTCAGGTCTGTGGACAATTCGTCCAACTGATGATTCATGCATGTATCCAGTTAGGAGACAATAGCCACAGTACTAATGTGAACATCGTAAGAAAGCCAAATCTAGCTTCATTATCTGTTTATCATTTCTGGAAAACAAGCCCCAAGGTCGATGGCAGGTTTTGTCGAAAACAAGTCTAAATACTATGCTCTTTGTCAAATATTCCACGCTATTGCATGGAATGAGCAGAGAGAAAAAGTGAAATTAGTCGGTGTCTTTTTCCGAATGTAATCGTTTTGCGAACTTCGTGAAAATGAAATCAAATTAAACACGGTTGTCTAAGCACTTTCCGAGTGAATGGCTCGATTGAAGAACTGACAATAGTGATTCCATTTGAAAGAGCCACATTTTACATCTTCACACTGTAGGGGTATCTACACAGAAATGCGGAATAGTAAACAGGTTTCATTCAGAACATACGGAACTAGGCTGAGATCCTATGGAGACGATCATTTAAATCAAAAAGACATAATTTGCCAAATACGACGTTTATCAAGCTCACTGGTTTTAGAGCTTTCAGAAAGGTCAAAAACATGCACGCTCTGGTCATCTTAACAGTTGTGGAAACACCGCCATACGAGAACCTCATGAAACTATGATTTCTCCGATATATGCGCCATGCTCTTCCTGTCTTTCTAGAATAGCTTCAACGAATGTCTGATAAATCTGGCACTGGTGAACTTTTTGACCAATAGAGAGAACAGTGCTTAGGAGTACCTGAATGTTCTAGCTGATTCCCTTGTTCATGACATGTCTCAGAAGGATGGAAAAGAAAGTACTACGTTCTTTTCGTCTATGCGATACTTGGAGGAACGACATTCAAGACGAAAACCCACTAGGTTTGTTTATAGCGAACTGTTTTTCTTAGAGGAAGAATTTGCCTTGCATTTATTATATGCTGAAACAAGCAGAACAATCAGAAGGGATACTTATCATTCATACCGAGGGTCCGTTCACGAAACTGTAGTGAACAGTGTTAACCTCAACAGAATTTATTGTCGTTCTTCAAAGTCTCAGCGTTCTTTTTCCATAGCGTTCCAACCGTAATTCATTTCTATACAAACAGTTCAGCAGAAGAAAGCTAGAAGGTTATTTTTTTCCAGACAGGACGGCTCGTCACGAGAATTTTTGGGAAAACTTCGTGGTGACCATCGTCATATGAATAGCACCAAAACAGAAACTCTTCAGCCATTCAAAGCTCTAAAGCTGAACACCATTGTTTACAAAATATACCACTTACATTTGTAAAATATAACATTTTTATATTTATAAAATATCATTGTTTGAAGTTGGTCTTAATCTGGCTGGGTAGGCCTACTGCTCAGTTGTAAACTATTGTCATAATACGCCTTTCTCCAGTTTCTCAGGCCAATAAGATGTAGACTTGTCATGTAGACAAATTACTTTTCTAAAGCTCTTTTTATGTTGCTTTGCTGATAACAATGCCGATTCACGCTGAGTTCATTCTGGTGCTAACTATTTCATTTTTCTGTGTTCTGATTTCCAGTTTGTTGCACTGAGTTTAACTCTTAAGTACAAGCAAACCCATACACCTTACACGTTTTCATTTCTTGCAAAGAGTTCTCTCTTAATCAGTGATTTCAGCTTGTGCTCTATGATAGTCGCTAGGGAAAAGTAATTATTGTTGCCCTTGAAAAAAAAAACATCTGGAGAAAACTATCATTTTTGGCACCTATAGGCAGCTCATAATTTAGCCATTTCTTCAAATTTGTCGTATCTAAAAGAGTTGCAAATACACGTTTTCATTTCTTGCAAAGAGTTCTCTCTTAATCAGTGATTTCAGCTTCAGATTGTCAGGAAATAATAAGAGATTCAACATTTTATTTGAGAAAACTACTTTTATCTTCTAGAACCGTCTTCGAAGAACACTCCTCCGTCGATGGCGCAATATTTTGGGCAGATACCTTTTTCTCCTAGACCACCTGTTGCTCCGATCTCTCCATTAGCACCTGGCTTTCCATCATATCCGGTTTCACCAAGTGAGCCAAGAGGTCCTTTTGGACCAGGAGCTCCAGGAACGCCAGGATTTCCCGGCGGTCCGTTTGCTCCAGGCGGACCAGGTGGCCCAGGTTGTCCAGCTGGTCCTGTACTACCAGGCACATGAGGCTGTGACTGAGCAGGAATTCCAGGTGCACCTGGAGCACCAGGAGCGCCGTCATTACCTCTCGATCCTGGTGGTCCTTTTGGTCCTGGTTCTCCAACAGCAGCTACGCTTCCATGATTTCCAGCAGAACCTGGTGCACCAGCGTCACCAGGCATTCCAGGTGATCCGGGTGGACCAGGAGGTCCTGTAGGGCACGGTTTGCAGGGAGGTGGAGTCACTCGTTCACATGGCTGTATGGGCGCCCTTCCAGGAAGGCCTGGTTGTCCAGGAGCTCCAGGTCTTCCAGGTATTCCGGGCTTTCCTGGCATACCAGGAGCACCAGCGGGTCCTGCAACGCAACAAGCTTCGCATCCACCAACTTGAGGTTTGCTGGAAATCGCTGCTCCAACTTCGTACGAGGCTTGCCGAGCTGTTCTATTCAGTGATTGTGCTCCGACCTTGAGCACATTCACTTCAGACCAGATATCTTTCGCAGCGCCCTAAGAATAGTTTCATTAGAACATAGGCACACATTTCTTTAGATATGATTTGGTGTCATTTTTTTTATTTTCCGAAGGAAGCTACATGGCTTTCATGACCATTTCACGGAACTGTTGTGGAAATTTTATGTTTTCCAGCAAAATATCTTAATTAACTTTTAAAAACTGTTCAAACAGAAGCAGTAAATGATGTTGATTAGGGTATTTTTGTTAGAGCAACCGTTTCCTTATTCAGATAACGATTACAAGCAACCCAAATTAAGATGCAGTTATTATTAGTGAAAACGAACTGACTCGACAGAAGGTGATCTCTTGTTGCATATGTCTTTTCACATGGTGCACATAATTGTAGACCATAGGTAATGTGATGGATACCGAAAGTACTGCGACAACGGAAAACGTGACGGCGGAGTAGGCGACGAGGCGGTAAGCCTTCACCCTTGTTTCGAGGTCCATCGCAGCAAATCTGACGCTCACGATTCACGCGTTGCTTTTAAGCAGACGAACAAACCGGCTCGACAGCTGCCGAAGAACTGGTAAGTCAAAGATGGTTGAGCGCACCGTGTCATGTAAGTGAGATAACAACAAGATGGAGTAGCGATTTCGGATTCATGTCGTCGAAACACTCGGAATGGAATTTCTCCTGTATGACACCGCGGTAGTGAGACAGACTCCAGTTCGTACAACGCTTACGGCAGCAGAAGTTGCTGGTTGTTTCAAGAAGGGCGGACTGCCTCGAATGGTATCTTTGGAAGCCTTAATAACTAACATTGGAATCTACACAGTTTCACCAACATTGAGTAGATTTATTTATTATGATAGCATAAATATTCTGAAGGACGTTATGAATTCTATGGGAGCGCTTTCAACATAAGCATTTTGATTTTGAAAATTCTTTCAACAGAGGAATTATCGAAATCCATGGAAAAGTGGCACTTCTTTCATAGGCGCTATGAAGGGAGCAGTGGAAAGCAGAAGAGATTTTCATATGTCGATTGGAGTGGTTCTACTTTTCCAGCATTAGTTGTGCAACATGTGGTAGAGCTTTGTTACCCAAGATTGGATCAATAGAGATGAACACAACGTTTAACCTTATATTTTTTGAGTAATATTTCTTCCACGGCAGATTGCTTTGTGATATGCAATCATATGCTGAGATATTTGCAAAAACTTGAACTCTAGACTATATAGAAGTCAGCAATTACCCTTTCCGGGAGCTCACGTGTTCACCACTGCACCAGAGTTGGATACGGAATTTTAATGCATTTGATCAACCTCTAGACGGTTTGTCCGTGCCGTCTGTGCTGTGACTTTTTTTACTCGCATTTAGAAAGTTGTGGGTGAAGAGTAGCTGTAAATCATCGAGATGCCATCACAGCTGGTGAAATTGGTCTTCAAAAAGTATTCAAGGACTTAATCCTTTTTAAATGCTGCTAGCTACGTTTTTTTTGACATTGAAGCTGATATCTTTAGTACGGGGCATTCGAAATAATTTTCAGAATGTGTCCGGAAGCGCTTCCCAGATTCCATATTTCGGTGTCACCCTGGCTTGATTATGAAGCAGTAATTGCAAATCTGAGCTGATGAAGCAAAGCGACACAAGTCTGATGTCTTCGAAGTGTCATTTCTACAACTCCGAAATCATAGTATGTTAAATATTAGAAAAAAAAAACTACTGCATGGCAAATATTAACATAGGCCATTGATATTAAATGTTAGATCCATTCATAAATTTCATAAGAACAAGCAAGCTGCCATTTCTTACCGGCTCTACTCATTCGCATTCCTAAGATTTAGATAATGTGGAAAATAGACAAATGAGTTACGACTGGTATGCAGTCCACAATGATGCTGAGATATGCACGAAACTTTAACCTCAGCTGGACTTCGAGCCCGCGATCACCCTTACAGGAGTTCACGTGCTATCCACCACATCAACCGAAGACATTGCGTTGCTTTTCTGTCACCTATGTTTTCCTCCATTGGTGCCATCACCCGTCGACGGAAAAGATTTTCAGAGCACAAATCGACATTGAACCCATTTAAGTGGAAGCTGCATCGATATCACAATGTCTTGACTTTTATTTGTTGTTTATTCTTTTTCTATGGCTGGGTACTGTATGAAATACAACCATAGCAATGTTGATCGTGTTCAACCTAGCACCATGGAGCAAAGAAAGTATAAGGAATAAATAAGGCTTAGAATGGTATGTAAGTTGCTGCTAGATTGGACTAACAAAAGTTATAGTCAGTTCAACTGTGTTGTGACTGCTAGCGATCCATGTCACACTGCAGTAAAGTTGATTTCACACTCATAGAGTCGTTTATTGACCGGCTATCTTTGTAATGAAGCTTAAGGTAATATCCGAGAAAAATCTT
The DNA here is from genome assembly GCA_009735665.1 of Angiostrongylus cantonensis. Classification (NCBI taxonomy): domain Eukaryota; kingdom Metazoa; phylum Nematoda; class Chromadorea; order Rhabditida; family Metastrongylidae; genus Angiostrongylus; species Angiostrongylus cantonensis. The sequence goes on along the minus strand of MQTX01000044.1, from coordinate 1,572,301 downwards.
CCAGGAAGTTTGGTGGATGGCTTGCAATTCAGAGTTTCGGCATATTATTTGATCTTTCTTGAGCATTTGGTCGTTTTGAAAGCCACGAATTCATAAGTGGTGACATAATAACTCTGGGTAAATGAAAAGCTGTATGCGAAACACCAAAAATAACAACAGTTGAAAGGAATAGGGCAATGAATATATTTGAACTAAGTCATTGGAGCCCTTCTCAACTACTGCGGATAGAAGTACAGCTGATGTTCGAGTCGGCTTGTTCGCTTCCTGTGAAAATGTTGAAAACCTTGTAAAAATCTGTACCAAATGGTTCCCTGTAGAATGTCTATTTTCCACATCAGAAAAATTTCACTGCAACAGTGAAGTTGCATAAGCAAACAACTATTTTTGTCTATGTTATCACTTTTAAAACGATGAAATGCCTTGCTTTCTTTCAAAAGCCACATTCTAAGCTTAGAATGTGGCCCTCCACAAAATTCTCCAAGAAAGGTCTGCTTTCTTCGTTTCTTCATGGATATGAAACCTTCCTACAACGTTTGTATAAAATAGGTTTACGTTTATATGAAACAAGAAGGGATAGAGCTCTCGGCGTTGATCAATCCCTGAGGGGTGCCTCATGCATTCCACTTCATTGAGCATCGCTTGGTGGTGATTGAATGCATATTTGGCCTTTACTCGCAGTAGCTTACTGACATGTCAGGCCAGTCTGCTATCCTCCCAGACAAGTCTGCTACCAATTTGCCGACCCCGGAAGGATGGATGACTTGGTGGGCCACTGCCGCGGTGATCGACCTTATGTGTGTGTTGCATGGAGCCTCCGACCGCTGCGCCACACGTGCCCTCATGTGAAATAATCTAGATAAATCCATAGACAAGCAAGGATTGCAAGAACGATAATATCAACTCAGGGTTTTCCAATTCGTGGGACGTAAATATCATTGTCCACGATTCGGTGTTTTCCAATTTCTTCAATGAATTTGATCTGAATAATTCACCATCTGGTCTAAATTGTAGTGACAAAACCAATTATTTAAGAATTTTTAGTTACCATCTTATAAAGATATTAGCAAGTGCTTGGACTAGGAAGTTTTAATGCCGTAGATTCGAGCCCTTGCCTTCTGTCTTCTTCAGGAAAAGAAGGAACCGAGCCTAGCGCATTCACTTCACTTTTGCCTTGAAGCTGAGCATGGTAAACGTTAGTCTCATGGGCGAGTAAGAATTGGCTTAGAATCAGAAAACACAGGCTTTCGTTATCGTCTGAAACCTTCCAAATCTTTGCCGAGTTTCTAGATCTACAAGAGTAATACTTCCACATCCTCCCAACGGTTTACCCTCTCATCGTGGCTAGGAGGTGTTCCTGGGTGTCTGCGATGTACAGCGGAGAGATTCATTCTCTGATAGAGTCTTGGGAAGGAGTCCCGCGTTTCCATCAGGAAGCCTACACAAGAGTAAACCAATACCAGAATCCACCACCGTCCTAGTATCAAAGTCGCATGATGACAAATCTCCGTTTGATTCACAAGTACTGCGACTGCCTCTACTGGTGGACGACCTGGGGCAGATTTTGGCCAGGTGAACCTCGGGACTCCAGAGAACAACAATGACTAGGCCAACAAAACTGTATGAAAAAAGGAAATTATTCTGGGGACCGTACAACGAGTGAGGATGGGCCTTTCAAGCATCAAGTATCAAGTAATACTTCCACAATCCCATTATACTTCCACTTGTTGTGTGAAACGTGGTGATTGTAACAAAGATTAGAATGAGTGTTTGCCATAATGGATTGCATGTTTTATTTTAAACAATATAAGTTTATACTCCTTTCATTTTACGGCTCAGTTTTCCATTCAACCTAATAAGTTATTTCCTCTTGGGCGAAATTATTAGCAATTTACTCGTAAACGTCCGTGTAATCCTGCCGATAAATCTTCCCTATAAATCTAGAAACTCACCTAACGTGGAATGCAGTTTTCAAGATGTGCCTTGACTTTGGAATTTTTTTCAGCTTGACCTTCACCGCTTCTATGACTTTTCGAATCACCGTGGTTAGTAGCTGGACCTGAGCATTAAGCTCTTGTATACAACGGGGTTTCTAGCGAGAGCAGGATCTAAACTCGTATACTCTGCCTGAGCGTCGAATTACTGTGTAAATCGAGGAATCATTTCCCATCGTAGTAACGTTGCCTGAAAAGTCCATAAATCTCACCTAGAACCCTGAAACCTGAGGAGTGAACTTTTGCTTTCTCATGGAAAATCCTGACGATACCCGTGGCTACTTCCTTACCAGAAATGGTAGTAAAAGACACCGTATCTATAGCTTAATTACTATTGGTGACCTAGAGTAAGCGGAGTCTACAGAGCACCTATGCTGCGTGAGTGGTGTGAATCGAATCTACTACCTTTCAAAAGTTAGTCGATGACTAAAAAAATTGAATAAGTCCTATTCACTCATTTCTAACATTGTTCGAACACCGGCAAGATCTTTTTTTTTAATTTTAATGAAAGCACAGGAGCACTCGATCGTAACCTGCAGTAGCTGGACCAAAGGGAAGAGAGTAAAAATTTTGTAAAAGCTATTACAGTAAACATTTTGTAAAAGCTATTACATCACGTGATGTTTATGATAACGTTTTCATTTTCGGTAGATGGACTCATGTGCTACAAGGTCTTCAATCTTCGCTTAGTGACTATGAGGAGGGAAAGAGTTATAGAACTCTTCGACCTCCCACATATAGTTTTTCTTTTATGAGGACAGTGTAATTGAATTTAAAGCAAGTTCGAAAAGGTAATGCAACACCGTCAATGCTTATTCTCTCTCTGTTCTCAAGAGTAAGAACTTAAAGCTGAAATTAGAAGCTTTTGCAGTAGACGTCAATGGTGGCAACGTCCACTAACTTCGGACCTACGCCTACACAATGCGTTATACAACATCGTTAGTCTATGCCTCGTCAGCTTGAAATCGTTTGTGATAGTCAATCACATAGATCTTCCACGAGAAAGCCACAGTAAATACAATGAGAAAATTCCATAAGGTAGCATCAGGAAGAGCATGTTTGCTTTCAAAAACTCAAATCAGAAGAATTTTTTTCTAAAAAGCAGGCGATCATCTGACAATGCTAGATTATCGTTCTGGCATAGATGTCTAAGCGCAGTTGATGAATGTTCGGTCCGATTCATAAAGTGCGACAGTGGATTGCGATTAGGTCCAGGCCACCCTCATGCACAACCATCTAGTTTTCCAAACAAAAAAAAATGAACACGGAAGAGAAGTCTGAACACAAAACAGCACAAAAAGGTGACTCGAAAATTCGGTTGTCCAATTTTCATCGTCGAAGTCCTGACGGTTAATGAGTGGCAATTTTATCAAATCCCAGCTTTTTCTTGTCATTATGACAAGAACTAAACAGAGAAGGGGCAGAACATCATATCCAGGGCCCACTATGGAGAGTTCTTTATTTTTTACACTTTTCATGTCATAATCGTCGTCTGAAGTGCTAATGTTCAAAGTTTTCTCGAGTTCGTTAGTCATATCGCATTACATGCTCCTAAACGGCAGGAAAAAGACAAGCAACATTATTAGAGTCTCACCTCCCCTGGAAATAATCTTATTTCTTTATGACTTCAAGAAGTGGTATTAGCGTAGATTTTACCGTAAATTAAACCGTTTTACATTATGTCGACTCTCATGGAAACCTGTCTCCTCACGACCAATTTCGGTCTTCTCTATGTCAAATGGTATCAAGACAATGAAATCCTCTTATCATTTCAGGACCGTGAGCCAATTACACTCTACAATTAACGGAAGGTGCTTATTTGTGACGAAAACAACCAATCTTTTTTGCTGGTAATTTTCAGTTGCTGATTTATGAAGCCATAATGCAGAACTTTTAAAAAACTGGCTTTGACTCGATACGATCACGAAGACCTACATCGGAAGAATGAATGACTGTAGAGAATCTACTCAGTTCAGTTTGGCTGTGAAAAAGACGAAGACGACGAAACGTCAATCAAATAAATTTTAGCAACAACCTCGTGTTAGATTATCAATGAAAGATAGCAGAATCGTAATGGGCCGTTACAACGGCATTCTATCACACCATTCCCACCACCTACTTGTATTGAGACGACAGGTTTTGCAGTCTCTCCTTCCGTGAAGCGTCAATTTATGTGAGATCTCTCTATCCCAAAAAAGCGTAAACCTTCGTCTGTCATTGAAAATCATCAATAAGTAGATCTTTATCTAAATCAAGCTACTTGTTTAGTCTCAAACTTAAGGGAGGCAATCGTTTCGCTATGAAGAATCCGTTTGTGAGAGGTTTTCACAAATATATCGCTTACAAATTCTTCCTACTATTAGAGATTTCTGTTCTCACAGCACTACGGATTTACAGCTAGCTGTCACATGTCACTTACCTTAGTAAGAGGTTTCTGTTAGCAACTTAATTCTCCGATTACTTTAGAAGTTGATTTACGAAAACTCTTCAATCTCCTACTGCATTCGAAAGCACATTGTCACCTTATATTTCAATTTCGTCTTCTGACTATCTATGTACGTGAAGCAAGTTTTACTCTATGTATAACCTTCTGTCCAGCCTTTACAATAAAATTTTTTTGCTTCATAAGTAGTTAAACCCAGGACCGACTTTCTTTTAACCCTGGCACTGATCAATAGTTCACCATCTTCTTGATAGGCAAACACGAGGTTGTTATTACAGCATTTTTTCATACAGACTAGCTAACGTTCCAGCAAATCGCCGAAACCTCAGCTATTTGTGAAGTAATACATGCTGTAATAACAACCTTGGATTTGTTCATTAAGCTAAACAATGAATCATAGGAAATAGTTCTTAACATTTTAAAAGCTATAAGGTCGGTAATAACGAGATTTACAATGTCACAAACACAAAGAGTCTTAAAGAAATAGAAAACTACATGCGCATTCAAAACTCTTATCGAACCAATTTCACCTGTAGGCATACTAGCGAAATTCTTGAGTCGAACCGGACGACTCGATTGTGATTTCATTTCAAAATTTCTATAACTATAGGTTAATATTTCTTTTGAGTCAACGACGAGTGCCGTCCTCAAAGAAGATTCCTCCGTCAATGGCACAGTACTTCGGGCAAATGCCACGCTCTCCCGGTCGACCAGGTGGACCTTGTTGCCCTGGATGACCAGGATTTCCATCCGCTCCTGGCTTTCCATCTGGTCCTTGAGGTCCTTTTGCGCCGGGTTGACCTAGAACACAGATACCTGCTTTTCTATCTCCCTGCATTTCAGTTTTCTCGCTCTTTGAGCGGATTGACTTTTCATTGGCTGATTGCGTTGCTGAGACGTACTGGATAAATGTGAATTGTGCATTGAAATATTTTGTGAAACCTATATTTATATTTGCACCAGTAATCTATTGACATTACTTAAAAACTGGAAATCCCACCTGCAACGCCATTGTCTCCGGGAGGTCCAGTAGGCCCAATGAGTCCCTCAGGTCCAGGTTCACCGTCAGGACCAGGATCTCCTGCTTGGGGTGGTTCACAAATAGCTGGCACACCTAGTTCTCCGGGTTCACCGGGAGATCCAGGTCGTCCGCGCGGCCCGTAGGGTCCTTTTGGTCCCTGATCTCCAGGAGCTGCGTCATCTCCAGGCGTTCCCGGTTCGCCATTTACTCCATTGTCTCCTGGTTCACCAGGAGGTCCAGGTGGCCCAGGTGGTCCTTGTGGGCAAGGCTTGCATGGCGGAGGAGTGACTACATCACAGGGCAGTGGAGGAGGGCGCCCAGGATTTCCTGGCATTCCAGGTGCTCCTGGTTTTCCTGGTCGTCCAGGCTTTCCTGGAGCTCCTGGAGCCCCTGGGGGTCCAGGGATGCAACAGCCTGCGCATGTAATATCAGTGTGGTGTCCAGGGTAGACTCGTGGTAAGGGTATGTAACCGGTGTCGTTTTCCGTCTCTGACTCTCCATAGTCGACTTGACGGGCTGTGCGATTATGCGGAAATTGATGCCGTTTCAAACTATACACATCGGCCCAGACATCCTTTGTCGATCCCTAGAATGAAAACAACAATCTCACAGCAAAATGAGGAAGTCGCATAAGACGTAAGCATTACCGCTATCTGGGGGCCTACTTGGTGTCTTGTGACACCAGCTGACTCTCCTAAACCGAAGAAAAATGGCCCGTTTCTCACTTAACCATTATTTTTCTTAATACCGACCAAATGATGGCTTATACAGACATTTGTAAATACATGTTCTTATTGCTAGAGATTTTACTAAATGCTCTTTTCATTTGCATCCCTTCTTTTTCTGCAATATCAGCACTCTATTAAAGTAATAAATTTTTAAGAAAGAAGTAATCGAACAATATCTGATATTTAGGTAATCCTTCTAATAAGCACATGACAAAGCATAGATGCTCATCGTCTGCACGACTGCCTTTATTTTGTTCCCTCAAGAAATGAATGCATGTATGCAGGTATAATGCAACACCATATCATAGTGCTCCGCTACGCATTTACTTTGAATTCAAATAGTGGACTAGCTGGAGATTACCTTGCATAAGATAGCTTCGTGGTGAAGTTGCTGGCGAACGGTGTGCACGTAGTTGTAGACGATCGGCAGAGTGATGCAAACGGAGAGCACGGCCACCACCGAGAATACTACGGCCGAGTAGGCGACGAACCGGTAAGCCTTGATTTTGGTGTCGATGTTCATGGGCGTGCTTCCGTCTCCGATCCCGGTCACTCCTTTTATATCGCCGGCAGCGATCCGCCCTCACAAAGACTACTTTTTTGCACTTGCACACGTTGCGAACAATAGTAGGTGTGGCCAGTTGGACATAGCCTCGCTTAAAAACGTTTGCGATGATCCAAAGAGCTCGTCCTAGGCGAGCAAACGCACCGAAGCCTAGTTGTTATAGCAATCCAGAAGAGGAGCTCCTCTTTCCGATAAGGAAAAACTCGCTAGCTGTGAAACTTCTAGTACGCGCACTTCAATGGTTTCTCTTCATTCAGGAAGGATGAATGAGGATCTGGAATAGATGTGACTTCGAGACGTCTGCACTTTGTTGCAGGATGTGAGCTGAAACATGTTTGAATGATGAGTGACATTCTTTAACAAGAAAGGTCATGATCTTTAGTTCTTCGAAAGTATTCTATTATTCTTGCGCTGTGAAGTAAACGGCAATATCGGATTCGTTGCAATTAACGTTAGGTGATGTTCGTTGTGGAACAATCTTAAGTACACAAAATAAGCCAACCAGATATGGAAAGGAAACCCAAAACACTAAATACTTAAAATCTTTTGTAAAGAGAAAAAAAGAAACAGTAAAAGGAGCACTGAGAGCTGAGACACAGGCGAAACGAAGGACCTGAATGGTGTGCTGGTGAACGCGTTAGCCCCCGGAAGGGGTAACAGCGCGTTCGTTCTCCACCGCAGACACCTGTGGTCTGGAGTTTCGCAAATATTTCAACATCATTGTGGTTGTATCACACATAATGCTCTGCCATGAAAAATTGTAATATGCAATAAATAAAATTTAACGAAAGAAACACTGTTTTACTAAAACAAGAAACGAAAACCGGAGTCCCACAATTATTACTTTGACAGAGTTGAATCTAAAGAATGGCATTCAAATTAAATTCCATCCTTGTTCATCAAGTAGTTCGTTATTAGTCATAACCGCAAAGATTTGTCACCAATAGCACAATCTTTGTGATTACATCTTGAGGAAAACTCTTTTGAAACAGACGGTTCCACAATAGTTTCATGCATGATGAACGACGTCACCGTCACCCACTCGCCCTTTACCGATTCGAAGGAGACGAAAAGCAGTCGCGATCCACCAACACCCCACCATCCCCCATGAGGAAGCAGAGAACAAATGCCGAATGGTGGGAACTTCCACTTGAGCGATCAAAACGAAAGATATTCAGACGGCCATTCAAAACCAGTACCTTCTTCCCACGGCGACCGAAATTAACCGATTGTTATTCCGGTTGGGAAATCAAGACCACCTTTAGCTTCTACTACAATTTCTCAGATTATTAATGGAGGTGGAATTACTTCTTCTTCATGCAATCGTGTTGGCCTAAGTGGAATGTAGACATTTACATTGAACGAATTTCTCCATGTGATGAACAATGACTTTTGGGAAACATTTCTTTCTTGTTACCAAGAATTTCCGGGAATGGCCTTTTTACACGTGTCTTATTAGCACGTATTTGTAACCTGGGGCGCGTGTGGCACACAGGCGCCCTGGAAAACACACGTGGAATCGATCCCCGTGCCTATAGCCCACCAAGCCCGCCCTCTCTCCGGGTTTGGCAAAATGGTACCACACCTGTCTGGGTGGATAGGATCACTGGCCCAATACATCGGCAGAGCCATCGCGAGTCATTGTAAAAGCCAGATATGCATTAAATCACCTCTAAATGATGCTTAATGAAGTCGAGAGCATGGTGCATCCCTCAAAGATTGATCAACGCCGAGAGCTTTATCCTTTATTTGTTACCTAATGATAACTTCCAAGGTAAAGTCCTTCGGTTTTATTTTAGCTAGGGAGATCTCGACGAGATAAAAGTTTTGTATAAAACCTGACTTTTAGTTGAACACCACATTCAACAGTGGAAAAGTGTGCAAAAAGGGACTACATTAGGTGAAATATCCGCAATTCACACCTCTACAACATGTATGAAAGTAGCCGTTTCCTCGACGTCGTCGAATTGTTTCCTTTGTTAAACACTAGTGAACAAACCTTGTTGTACGGATAGGCCTTGATTCTCTTGCAACACATGCAATGTGTATGAAAAGCAGCCCATTTTGCGAACATGGTTTTTCAATGCAATCATGCACATTGGACGACGCACTCTGTGCTCTATGAGCACAGAAGTAAGTAAGTAAGTATGAGGAAAACGTAATCTGCATATTTTTTGGGTTCCAAACCACCTGTGGAGTCCTCGTTTTGCCCGTACCCCACGTACCCCACCACCCTCATAACTGTGCTTCATATCGTACCCTGCAATGAAGAGGAATAGGAAGGAAATAAAATTGAAACGTTTGACAGGAACTGTTTTCCAAGACCGACATTCTGTTAACCTCAGCACTGATTGATAATTCGATGTTTTATTTCAATAAGCAGACACCAGGTTGCTATTATAGAATTTATTAGGCCGGCTGCTATCCACCAACTAACTTTACAAGAAATAAACGGCTCTGAAGAAGGCGAAACCGCCGAAACGTCAGCTATTGTATCCTAATAAATTCTATAATAGCAACCGCGTGTCTGCTTATTGAAATAAAACAGGAACTATTTTGTTCAAAGGTTGGAGGAAACTCCGATTTTCTGGTAATTTTATTTCACATCAACAGAAGTTAAGTGAGCACCAATTGGATCGCAGTTCTACTTCGGTATTACTACTAAAATTATTAGTGAGTGCAGATATCGTATAACAGTAGACTTTGAAATGAGTACAACACTTCAAAGCAACGGCGCATTTTCTTAAACCTACGCTGCGCACGAACATTCTCTTTGGACGAACTCCGCAATAAACGTAGGTCTCATGAGTCTTAGTCCCAGCTGTCTTTCTTCTTTACCAAGCAGATTCTACTGTTGCGGTGCCTGACCATCAGCTCGAACCGCTGTGGATTTGATACAGCCAACGGACTGGGTGACACGAAACGCGCAGCGCATGTAGAATCCAGTTGTTGTCCAGTTTTGCACACATCTCTCGCCGCCGATCGCCGCTCGTTCTCCAGGTAATCCTCGACAATCACATGAATCAGCATCTGGGCTAAACTGATGGATTTCGGTTCAGTTTAGCTGTAACATTTCATCTAAATAAAAAAATAATGGCGAAAATCTTTACTTTTCAGAAGTCTAAAAGTAATCGAATTTGTCATCGTAGCAAAAGGAATTCTGGAGTCCACACTTTTTGTAATGTCGGATGCTGTGAATGGAATGCGAATAAAATATGCAGTTTTTTTTATAGTTTGCACGTTCGCTTCCAAGTTTTCTGCTTACGTTCTTCTGGACAATTTTTCATAGTTTTTTGAACAATTCCATCGCAGGCGTGTGATGAAGAGAGCTCGTCGAACATCCAGCCACGGTGCAGAGAGTCGGCCTTTGGTAGTCAGTTTCATGACATCAGTGTGTACATCAGCATTTTTTAGTTTTCATACTTACTCCCACTCTAAGGAACAGCCGTGATACAATTGAGCCAATCGAAAAGGAATAAAAATCAATTGCAGACGAAGAATTAAATTTTGTGCAGATAAATCAATAACGGAAGGCGAACAGCAGATTATTCTTGATCGCCTCCTCACACAGCGATATAGAGAAGAAGCTACGATCAATACGGATCAGAAAAGCCCTGTACTTTTCGACCAAAGATCTGAAGGAAGTGAGCTGGAGGAAGAAAACAAAAGCACTGCTGGTGAGACAAATGGTGATGACGATGAATCACATTGACCTGTTAAGCAACACAGTGCTTCATGACTACTGGATCTTCGGCGATGGTCATTTTGGAGTAAAAGAGCTGCTCCCGCTTGGAGGCTCAAAAAAGTATATTATTTCGAAGTACTTATGGTTAGTACTTCAAATCTACTGTAATGAAACAAACAGACATGGACGGAACAACATTCAGTCGTGAGAAACAAGAAGTGTTTGTGAGGTGAAGAAATCCATTCAGTCTGTGTTTTTAGATAATAATTGCAGGACCGTCATAGAGTTCAGCTGTAATTGCAATTCCAATCTTTCCTATGAAAAATGTCCGGCGCTATACCTGAAGTCAGGTTCGGAAATCTTTGAGCTCCCTTTCGCATCACAGGCAGTGTCACATAGATATGATGGACACTACAATTTTAAAAATCAATTCCGGTTGTCAAACGCGTATCAGCTAAGACTGCAAAAGGAAACGTGTGTGTGCACCCACAGTAGGACGGACGGACGGACGGACGGACGGACGGACGGAACACACACACACACACACACACACACACACACACACACACACACACACACACACACACATGTATGTACCGAACAGACCATTGTGCCGTTTAGAAGGAAAGACAGATTCTGCCAATAGATCCTAGAAAAGTAAACGGATGGTAACGTACTATGCAAATTATGAACACGTGCTAGTTATGCATATAACAATGGAGTCTTAGACGATTTTGACATGCTCAAAATAGATGGTCGAGTCAGTGGTGGGGAATCTCACGAACGACTTGTTTTGCAAAATGACACTTGCACAGCGAAAAACGCTATACGAGTGCGGCCTTAGCTGTAATATTACTCGAGGAATAAACCCGTACGATCATCATGTGAAAGAAGAATGGGAAAGAACTCTCTAAGCAGGTCATCCAAGAAAAGTTGAAAAGTGCACGTCGATGGCTCATTAAACTAACTCGGGGCCGCAGATGCAGCCGGTGGAAACGAACACTCTATTACTCTTTCGGGGGGTTAATGCGTTCACCACTACACCATGAGAGTCGTTCGCTTCGCTTGTCTCTCAGTTTGTTTTATTGATCGGTGTCATCAGCAATCACCCCATCGAGCGGTATTGATCTGGAGAGTCACATCAGCATTGAACCCAGTTAAGATGAGGCTGTAGTTTAAATCACAATGTCTTACGTCCCTGATCAATCCCGTTGACGGGCGATTGTTGATGGCACTGATCCAAAGAGCTAGCTGAGAGTCAAGCGAAACGAAGGACCCACATGGTGTGGTGGTGAACGCACCGGAAAGGGTAAAAGCACGCCCGTTCCCACCACATGCACCTGCGTTCCGGAATTTTGCTAATATCTCAGCACCGTTGTGGTTGTACTTCGCATAAGGTCCAGATATAAAAACTGAATTAGGCAGAAAATAAAAAGTAAAACATTGTGGTAATCCTCAAATTGTTCCTATTCTCTATTTTATTGTATGTTTCCTACAGCAACTGTATCTGAGGGTAACTACATTTATCCTTGCACTAATTAGTCATCTTCCCAGTCGAATATGCCACTTATCCAGCGCTGGCGATTTTCTTAACGAAAAACGCACATATTGCTTTGTTATCCCCTCAACGGAAAATGCACTTGTCTTGCACTTACGGTCTTCTCAACCAAAAATACACTACGAAGACCCAGAACGCCAAGAGGAACAGGTGTGGACCATCGATTCGGATAAGCTGCTCTGTACGAGATGAAGACGTCCTAGCCTTAGTCGAATAGTTTTCTTATCACCCTCGCATTAGCTTATCAACGAAGGAATACATGTTAATAGCGCACTAATTCGCAGTGCTGATTTTTTAAACTCAGCACTGACCTGTGAGTTGCTGCTTTCTCCATGAACACACAACTTTGTTATTCTTAACACAATATATATTCGGCAGTCACTAATGTTTCAGTGAATTTCGCTTTCTTCGGACTCTAGAGAGGTCAAATTGATACGTAGTCTGCTCAGCTAAATAATTCCATAAGCTGAACCGAAAAGCGAAACCTAAATTTCAGAGGCATAGGAACCAGCTTCTTTCCAAAAACACACTGTTTTCGGTCAATCTTCTACATTTTGAATAGAACGAACTACACAGAGTCTACATGGTGGAAGAATGCGCCTCTCTTACATTAGAAAATCAGTTTGAAATATTATGTGAGGTCGCGCACGATAACAAGGTCTTCCTCTACGCGTTTTGTCTTTCGAATCCTAGAGTTTCTCCGAAATGCTTCCATAGTTTCACGCGTTTATGTTTTAAATTCCTATTTGAGGATGACCACTTCTCTTTTAAAACGTTGCTCGTTAAATCTTCTATGTGCGCCTAATAGAGTGCTCTGTCTGACTTTGAGATTCCAAACTAGGTGCTCTTACTCTTACTGACACATACTGCTGCACCTGTTTCGCCAACGTGTACGCCCACGAGGGATCAGCTAAGCCGTACCTGAACTAGTGCAATCACCATTTCTACCATTGAGACAAGTTGTTTAGTTCTACGTTATACAATAGACGGTCATACAAATTGCAGTTTTTTCAAGGTGAGAGAGGCACATTGTCAATCACGTAAACTGAGCGGCCAATGCGCCTCTCTTACATTAGAAAATCAGTTTGAAATATTATGTGAGGTCGCGCACGATAACAAGGTCTTCCTCTACGCGTTTTGTCTTTCGAATCCTAGAGTTTCTCCGAAATGCTTCCATAGTTTCACGCGTTTATGTTTTAAATTCCTATTTGAGGATGACCACTTCTCTTTTAAAACGTTGCTCGTTAAATCTTCTATGTGCGCCTAATAGAGTGCTCTGTCTGACTTTGAGATTCCAAACTAGGTGCTCTTACTCTTACTGACACATACTGCTGCACCTGTTTCGCCAACGTGTACGCCCACGAGGGATCAGCTAAGCCGTACCTGAACTAGTGCAATCACCATTTCTACCATTGAGACAAGTTGTTTAGTTCTACGTTATACAATAGACGGTCATACAAATTGCAGTTTTTTCAAGGTGAGAGAGGCACATTGTCAATCACGTAAACTGAGCGGCCACTCTAACCGCGCAAGAAGAAAAGCTCCAAGAAAAGGTGAGTGTTTTAAAAAAGCCACTTTCCCCACTTTCCTCTTCGACTGAAATCTGGTCCGAATAACTTCCGTTGGAATTATGATAGTATCTTCTCAAGTAAGCTTCGTCTCAATTCGACCTTTCCAAAGTTAAAAAGGCGAAATCCTCCGAAAAATTAGGCAATGTGAAATAAATATTATATTAGCACCCTCGTTTCTGCTCATGAAGAAAATGGCTCAAAAGACTTTAATGTTATACAAGATGGAAGAGAAAAATCTATGAAAGGACAAGAATCAAAAGGGTGATGAATCAACGGTGGGTGGTGCAATCTGTTCAGCTAACTAGTCAAGCTAAATCTAACTCGTAACATCGAACCCGCGATTAGCCTTTTCACGACTCACGTGTTAGCATTATCCACTGCACATCGAGGCAATTGTTTTTCTTTTCACTCAGCCAGTTTTTTGTACCATATCAGTGCTATCAGAAATCATCCGTCGGTGGGAATGATCTGGTGAGCACAAATCGGCACTGAACCCAACCATGCTGAAGCTGGCGTTGAAATTCCAACTCTTAGCTTTTGTTTGCATCCTGTTCTTTTCACGGCAGCGAATGTTTTCGTGCTTTCCTCAAAGGCTTTAACACACTCGCGACGACACCTAATGTCGGGTGTATTCTGGATTTGGTGACGCCTAATTTTCAGCTTTTACGGACTTACTAAGGCGCGTGTGGCGCAGTGGTTGGAGACGCCCTGCAACACACACGTGGAATCGATCTCTGCGGGAATGACCCACCAAGCCTTCCATCCCTCCGGGGTCGGCAAATTGGTACGAGACTTGTCTGGGAGAATAGTAGCACTAGCTCGGCACATAGGTGGGCCACCATGAGTCATTGTTGAGACCAGATATGCATTCAATCACCTCCAACGATGCTTAATGAAGTCGAATGCACGGCACATCCCTCAGGGATTTATCAACGCCGAAAACTTTATTCTTTATCCTTTCATGGACTTGTTGGCTTTTCAATTCTTCAATAACTAGAAGACTTCGAAGGTTACGGAAATAAATTGCATAGAATACATTGCTCTATCGTTCTACGTGTATGAATAATATTTATGATGCTATTTACTAAATGCTAATATGGTCTATCGAACAAACACAGTTTTGCCAGCATTTGGAAGTGTTGCAAATCAAGAGTGTCTGTTTCAGTATTTTTTATACCCGCACACTCTATGCGACTTTCATTCACTGTAGCAACTAGAATTGAAATATAGTCCGATGTTTTATTTCAATAAGCAGACACGAAGTTGTTATTATAGAATTTATTAGAATACAATAGCTGACGTTTCGGCGGTTTCGCCTTCTTCAGAGCCGTTTATTTTTTTTTTTTGTAAAGTTAGTTGGTGGATAGCAGCAGCACAGAGAGAATACTACATGGGCGAGGACTCAAATATAGTCGTTTAGCACCTAAAATTCTAGTTAGTGAACCTGTTCGGAAAATGGTGTTTCTACAATTCTGGACATTCTCGTTAAGAAAACACGAAGTGTTACTTTCAGTATCTCCTTCTTTAGAGCCAGGAAGGGTATATTGATATGCAATTTTACGCGAAATGCTTCAATAACACAAACAGAAAGATGAAAATCTTAATTGATTATCTTGTCCGTGCCGAGGCTAATAGAAAATCGGTCATGGGGGTTTTGTGGATTTCTAAGTGCAGAATAGAGCTTTCCCGCGCAACTCCACACACAACATATGTGTTCTACATACTATTAACTGGCAACAAAAAAGTGTAGGGAGATAGTTTTCCGTGTTAAAATAAACCATAGGAAAGAATATAAAACATATAGTAGCCATACCGGCCACTTCCGAAAAACCATTATGACACCTATAGATGTCACCGATCTCGAGAGTTTTAATTTCATTAGCGGAGATATCTTTGAGCGCTCCTCACGAACAATAGCCAAGCTACGGTGCTCAGTCAAGTGAACAAATTAATCTCAATGGAGTTTTTCACTGAATCACTGAGTGCACTGAGAGCAATGCTTGTCGACAAGATGTGTTAAATAAAAGAATTTTTCAGCGTAGTTGGTATGGCTGCACAAAAAGTTTGCGGCATCATCTTGCAACTATCTGACTAGGGAACGTAAGCAACAATGTTTTGATTTATGGAGAAGCTCGCATGTGGTTGGCATAAATCTTCCTCAGAGCTGGTCACGTTTTGGCGACTTCTGCTTTATCAGAGACGCGATGATTTGAGTGTCTTCATGATGTGTTCTGACAGTTGTCCTTTCCTGCTTTGTTGGTCTTTGTTGCCGTACCATCGAGACAAGTCTAACGGAGTTGAGCATCGCAAGAATGAAAAAGTCGTTGGAACGTTAACCATTAAAAAATTTGTAACAACCTCGCGCAAGTTCATCAATAAACTAAAAGACTGATTCTGGATACCGAGGTTCAATGCGCGTCGGAATTGAATGTAAGCAGCAATGGTCCTAACACCAAGGTAAAACGAATAAATGATGCTTGCCATCCGTATAGTTGATTCATACATATGCATTGGTATTATGAAAAAAAATTAACCCAGCATCTAACTGGTTAGCTCTGTTGGCCGCTTATAGTTATGCATTGTGTTAGGTTCGTGTAAAAATAATGAATGAATTTTGCTATGAGAGCTTTCGCATTTACTAGAAACCATTTCTTCGTTGACCACCATTTGCAAAGGTAAATACCATTTTAAAATCCATTCCTTGCCTAACAGCCTTCCATTTAATACTTTTTCAAAATCTTTGTTTACAATGAATTTGGACTGGTTTGGATAATGCTTCAAAGAAGAAGAATATCGCTTAGTTTTCCTTTTGAGTTCAAACTTGGGGATGTCAACCCGAGTTGAAGAAGGGTTGGGAAAAAAATTTTGCGTCATAAAACCAACAATCGAAAAAAGCCCGTACAAATGGATTCTACACGAATCGAATGAAAAGCAAACACATCAACTTTGTCATGTTTGCTCTGAGCGTTTTCTACGCAAAAATAAAAAGATCAATTTCTCATCAACAGTGTGACTTGCAAGGAAAAATGGATTCTGGGTGACAATCGACGAAACTGAGTAAAGTGAATAGGCGTAGATCATTGTGGTGACCTTATTCTGCCAATCTGTGGAAACATTCACTAAAACTTCGTGATTCCTAGCCAAACCATCAATCGAAAGTGCTGTCAGGAAGTCGACGAAGTGCCCTTCTAACTGGAACTCTTGCAACCAACAGCTAATTATGTTACGCGACGACATCCGACAACGTAAAAGTAACGCTACAGGAGCCCCGTTGAACGAACTGCGCTACGAACTTCTGCTTGCAAACGCATCAGACCTCTTAGCAACCGAGCACCACTCATCTCAAAAATTATCAGCTACATCTGTCTTCCGAAGTCTTCAACAAGCAAACAGCTAGTAAAATGCCTTTGAAGAATAGAAACATATGTGCAGGTTATAATAATTCCAATTTCAGTCATGAGAACTGTGTGGCAGATGTGCATTTTGAAGCTTCGAAGCAAAATTCTTTTTCATTTTCAGGCCAATCTGATAGCGCTTCTACGGTAGGTCGCGATCGTTGCTGGTTGGGCTCTGCGCTTAATTATCGTTATGCATTAGCTAATGCCTTTATGTCTTCGGCTTCAGGGGAATTGGTAGCGGATTCCCAAGGTAGGTAGGGCGCCACACTTTCTTAATGTTACTCACCACTCGCTTGTTTTTTGTTCGTCTGTATTGGAGCGTTCTGCGGTTCCATGTTAATCGGATGACAACTCCAGATAATGAGAACTTTAAAATTGAAATGCCTTCTTTCTACTGAAAAAAGTCGAAACTATACCAAGTATTTCGTAGTGGGTCTATTTTGTTAAACAGAACATCTTGCGATATTAATTCCGATCCTCATTAACGCTTGTTATTATGTTTGTCGTAAAGAACAGTTCAGTTCCGCCTTGAAACCGTGGGTGGGCCGAACAGGCCCTTAAGTTTTTTCGCCGAGTAGCTACTTACACGAAGCAACATTAATGCATAGATGTGCGTAGGAATGAGGAGTTCCGGTCAGAAGCAATTCACTGTGATCAGTGTGTCGTAAATTTGAGATGAGTGACGGCGCAACTTGGAAACCGGACACGCACGGTAACGGGGAGGAACGCTGGGTACGCGCTCCACTCCATACGGCAGAACACGTCCTGCTGGATGAGGTGGTGCAGAGTGGAACACTTGAACACAGAACGTCGAAAGCACAGGTTTACCATCTAGGTCATATAGCATCGGCAGCTGCTGCTCCCTCATTAAACTTTAATCATTGAGAATAGATGGATTAATGAATATCATAGTTACTCAGATTTCACTAAAATGTTAACTAAACTAGGAACTAGAACTTATATTAACACTTCGCCCACAATGCCAATGCACGTAAAAACTTTCGAATAATTTTTTATCAACCTCGTATTAGCTCAGTGACCCAAAAAGGTAGCTTTCACAGCGTTTGTACCGGAGTGACATCTGGGCAGTTGTCATATAATCCTGACTCGTTAATAAAGGGCTTAACTGTTTCCTTCTAACAGAAATAAATGAAATTTATCAAATGAGTGCAGTGAACTACTGTGGAAAACCTAGATACGCTTTAAGGTTCTCCGCTAGACAGTTTTGTTCACTGGCCTCTTTTTCCATAGTTTGTCTGGCTAGATCACGGTGCATTATTCCATCTTTATTTCCAGTTCCATCCCTCATAAACCGATGAACTGGTGCCTCTAAAACACTCGCACATACTAAGTAGGCAAAAACTTGTTTTCGACGCTTTAGAGGGCTTTCAAGGTCGCAACACGTTTCTCTTTTTCACAGCTTCATTTACCATTTCGGATTCAGTAATCCACAGAACCATTCGACCGTTACTGAGAACGTTCCCCACAATAATCTCCCATGTCGTGCGACGTGTTAAGATCAAAACTGCAGAATTGTCGATAAACAAACAACAGCAATTGAGGGAACAGAATATCTTTATTGGAGTGAGTGAACCAATGTATTAGTTCCACCTGTCCAACTTCAGCGCCGAGTTCCGTCTTCGAAGAAAACTCCACCATCAATAGCACAATATTTCGGGCAAATGCCACGTTCTCCTGGTTGTCCTGGGGGTCCAGCAGGTCCAGGCGCTCCAGGATTTCCATCGGCTCCTGGCTGCCCGTCAGGACCATTGGGACCTTTAGGACCTGGTTGCCCGGGTGCACCATCAATTCCGGGTTGGCCAGGTGGTCCAGGTGGTCCCTGCGGACCTGGCTCTCCTGGTGGCCCAGGTTCTCCGGGAATAAGCGGCTCTGACTGTGCTGGAATTCCGGGTTCTCCCGGCAGTCCAGGCGCTCCAGGATTACCATTTGGACCTGGTGGTCCTTTTGGTCCGGGTTCCCCGGGTGGGCCATCTTGACCTGGAAGTCCAGGTTGTCCTGGAGCTCCTGGATCTCCCGGAAGTCCTGGGAGACCTGGCGGTCCAGGTGGTCCTTGAGGACATGGTTTGCATGGAGGAGGAGTAATTGGTTCACATGGTTGTTGTGGTGGTCGACCCGGATTACCAGGAAGGCCTGGAGCACCAGGTTTCCCGGGTCGTCCAGGTTTTCCGGGAGTGCCTGGGGGGCCAGGGGGACCCGGAAGGCAACATGCATCACAAGATCCTCCAGCTTGAGCTCCACCTGTTATGGCAGCATCTCCATATCCAGCTTGGCGTACAGTACGATTGGAAGACGCCGGAATGCTCTTTAGTTTGTTCACCTCTGTCCAGATATCTTTAGCAGAGCCCTGAAATGTGATAGCATTAACGATTGCAAAGATAGCAAGAAGAAACAGCGAAAAGGTTTCAGACAAATTTTGATTTTGTCTACGATCATGGCTTTAGAACCAACTTGAATGATTATTTTGTCCTACTAGTGATAACAGGAAAAGCGCTTTTCTTAGATTTCATGGTGAACTTCTAACTATGTGTGAACAATGGTTTATTTTACACTTACTCTGATATCAAAAATATGAAACACCGTAGGGCATGCTTCATGTAAAAAAATACATTGTTCACCTTGCAAAAGTTAATCTCGTTGTGCATATTTCTCTTCACATGATGAACATAGTTGTAGACCATCGGTAGAGTAACGCATACTGAAAGTACGGCGACGACTGAGAAAGTAACAGCAGAGTAGGCCACAAAGCGATATGCTTTGACCCTCGTCTCGAGGTCCATTGGTGTGGGCCAGCGTCCTCCTGGGGACGTCCGAAGACTTTTATAGGGCAACTGGTGCCCGCCCAGGACCTGCTCCGCTAGCATCGCCGACGAATTACAACAGAGACTGACATTCAGAATAGCCACTATGTCGAAATCAATGACGATAATTGTATTCGATTTCGTCGAAAGCACAACGAGTTTCAAAGGATGCGATTCCCATGAACAATTTGGAGAACCAAGTATCTAATAAGCTCGGAATTATCAATATGCTTCTCTGTTCCTCATGAGCACACGCGAAGATGTCAAATAGAATTTCTCCATTTCGAAAGAACCTGTATTCGCTTTCAGAACTGTTAGTTAGGCTATTTTAGAACAATAAGAAAATAAGAGTTGCTGTAGAAGTTAAAGGAGGAATAAAAATCAAATGCACTTCTTTGCAAGTAACGTAGGACGTAATAGATTCCAGGATAATGGGTTGTTGGAAATCCTTAATCACCCTTACCTGTAGAAAACCTAGAGCTTTTTGACAAGAGGGCTGACTTGGCAGTAAGAAATTTCTAGTGGTCGTAACAACGGTTTGTAGAAAAAGGTATTCAAAATTACTGAGGCCCACCTTCTCGTGATTTGATACGATTCGAAGCTTTCCCATCAAAAATTTGTTATCACTGAACATATGTTCACTACGGATGCTATGTACTCAAGTAGTTCTTCCCACTTACAGAACTTTCCTTTCGCTTCCAGTAAACCGTAAGTCATCTTATGTTATCGTAGTTGTACAAAATTGAGGCCAGTTTTCGCAACGCTGGAATTCCTGTAGTTTTCTCATAACAGTTAGTTTTGCTAGTCATTGGCCACACCGTCATTATCACACTTCACATTGCATTCTGAGACTGGTTTCTTTGTTTTAAAACTTTTTTTTTGTTCATAGCGAAAAGGTCTCCAAAAAAAAACTTGAAGAAATAAGAAGTGAAGCAGATGTAGTTGTAGCTTCAAAAGAACTTTAGTCGCAAAATTCGTACTCGTATATGCAAAAATATTGCTAAAAGTTACGCAACGCAAGCGGTTTGGTTATTATCTTCCTGTACAGGTTTCCAAGAAAAAAAAAACTACAAACTCGCTATCACTTCACCGAAATTCACCATAAGAAAACGAAGGATGACAAAAAGTGAAAACTGGAGAGAAAAATCCGAGATTCTGAAAGAAATCAGTGGAATGAAAGAAGTTCTTGATGAGAAGAAGACTGTGCAAAAAAGGAAAAAGGTCTCACCAGAGGAAATATTTCAACGTCTACTTTGTTTAAGGTCGTTGAAGAAAACGCATCCGCTCAATGGGAAACCAACAATGCCATGGAAGTATTCGTCATGAAAGTACCTTTGTCAAATACGCACGAGACCTGCTAGGATATTCCATAGTTGTAAGACATGGATATGACCGAGGAACAAACCTTTCTCTACCTACTACCATTCACAACATTGCGCTCATGAGGTTATTATACGCGCACCAAGCATTTCTGAGCTCCACACTTTACACGTATAAGAATCCGAATTTGCTTTGATAATACATATCTCTATCGCCTTCCGATAAGCAAGTAAGACTAAGTTATTGCGCTTCCTATAATTTAGCCAAGCAATGCTTGGTTGTGGGTGTTCTCCACTCCTTACTTAGTCGTGCTTAGCACGAGCATGTCGTCAAAGTCGGACTTTTCCTAAACGTTCACGTCACTGTAGCTAAGTGGTGGTGACGTCCTAATTATGGTTCTTGCGCTTTCTAAAATTTTGAACATTTTTGGGATACTTCTGGAAACTTCTTAGGCCTCACACATTGGCACCCATTTTTTCGGGTTCAATGAAAGTCTAAATTCACATTCAGAAGCTAAGTAACAGTAATTTTGATTTCGTTTTCATCGTAGCTCTCGTTGATAGGTGATTTCAATGCATTAGTCCTTTGTTTGAAAGATAGTAGCTTTGTGATGGATTAGACCATGGAAGGAAGAAGTTGAGGTTAAAACTAGCAAAAATTAGCTTGCATTTTAACCGATATTAAAATGAAAGTGGTCTTGTTCCGCACCAAAAATACTGCGTTCACAGCTAAAACAGCTTTTGCCTTGAAGAGGAACTGCATTTCATAGAGTATTGAAGACCACCATATTACAGCGCTTCCTTACCAACGCTGTTCAAAATGTGCCAAATTTCAGCATCTAACCTTCAACGCGCGATTCATAGCAATTGCTTTTTGTTGAAAACTTTCCATAAAGAACCATGAAGTGACACAAAAACATTGGCTACCTCACCAATTACTAAACAAATGAGTCGTAATGACCTGTGGGTTTTCGCAAGAGAATGCATATCTCTATAGCAGTTAGATCCTTCCATAAAAATGACACCATTTTTTCGTATAAAAACTGCGCTAATAAATTTAGAAGTGCAAATGGGGCCCATAACTATAGCAACACAACGCTGTGAACTTACTTGAAGCATTCAAACCTAGGAGCATGTAAAATTGTAACATTGTATTCTAAGCTATTTTTCTTCATTTCGACATGTTTTATTGTTGTACATGTTGGAGGATGTGAGCGTGGAGTTATGGGAGCGTCATCCAGCTGCGCTGATAGCTTCGGAACACCGATCCGATGGCGGTGAGACTCGAGGCCATATCGCATTTCGAGGCGCCGGTCTGGGAGAGGGAACTGGTTGCTGCGCCTTGACTCAACCGTCACCACCATTTCCCGGAAAAGGTGCAATCGTCCAAGGACAAGTGTGTCGTCGAAGCGGCACTGCCGAACAACACCACATCCTCAATCCCGTCATCTTGTACTGGGATCCGAAACAAGTGTGCACGAGGTCGGTCTAAAATCGCTTATAAAACATTAACAGCAAACTTAGTAAATCTGATGACAGATCAGGGCACATCATCATAGGCTATTGACATAAAGGAGATTACGAGTAAAGTTCTTCATGAGTAATTTGTTTCGTCATTTATCAAAGTGCCATCTTAGAGGACAGAATGGTTGTACGCGAAGTTATGGAAAGCTGACGTTTACTCAATTTCTGTTTACACTTGTAAGGTATACTAACACAGTTTCAGAATCTCAGATTAATAGATTGTAGCAAACTCCTCTTCCGCTGTACTTCACAAAAGTTGTTAAGATTCGTAAAATATAGTAGTGTCTACCAATAAATGGCAAAAATACCTATTAAAACATGAAACTGTTTCAAACTGCAATTTTTACAACTTTCTAAAATAATAACACTGCTTCTTAGTGAATATTACTCAACATAATTCTGCCTATGACCTAACTCAAGAACAGACTTGAATAGAGCTGCTGCAGAGTAGGAAGCAGAACGCCATGGCGCATCCCTCAGGGATTGATCAACGCCGAGAGCTTTATCCTTTATCCTTTATGTATAAAACCCCAAGTATTCATCCGACTGCAACACACCGTGTACTGCTAAATAGGAAAGTCGACTGGAACAGATTTCCGCAGTGCAATTTTCGGTTCCTCGGCGCCATTTCACGATCTTTCTTCTGCACATAGCTCATAAGCTTTCATAAGGAACACCTTCACGCATGCAAAACACATGAAAGCACTGGATTCCGAAAGTGCGATTTTGTTATATCCGCAATAAAATACTTCTATCAGCCTTCAACAGAGTGAATTGCAAATATTTTGTGTAAAAATACCAACAGATCACAGCCTACTGCGGATTCCGAAAGTGCGATTTTGTTATATCCGCAATAAAATACTTCTATCAGCCTTCAACAGAGTGAATTGCAAAGATCACAGCCTACTGGTCTAACCCTCCAAGGGTGGAGAATTCATTAACATTATATTGAAGCTGTCCACTTGCAAACTGTAGTAAATTTTTTGTTGAACGCCAAAAAATGTACTCACTGGCTGTTTTGCTCTTGTCGACGACAGCTCATCATTTTAAGAAATATACGTGACACAGAGATAACTTAACTAGACTTTAGTAGACGTGTTGGGTGTTCATTTTAACGACTATTAAGCGTGTGTAGAGCAGTGCTGAGAGGCGCGTTGCAATACACATGAGATCGATCTCGGCGCCGCAGGCTCACCAAGCCCTCCATCCCTGTGGTTTCGCCAAAATTTGCCTAGGCGAATGGTAGCAGTGACTCGCTACATCAGTAGGCCAGTCATTTTAAAGGCCAGATATGCATTCCTTCACCTCCAACGATTCTTAATGGAGTCGAATTCATGGCGCACCCTTCAGGGATTGAACAACGTCGAGAGCTTGATCCTTTTATCGTATTACTGAACACGACTGGGCGTGGTATCACTGTCGACAGCACAAAGTCGCTGATTTCATAATCCACGACCGCGGCCACGCTGTCTACCATCGGCATGGTTGCAGGAATGCACGTTGTGCTAAGTCAAATTGAGGAATTGAAAGGCAAAGAATAAAGCTTGCAGCTTCGATCTTGCCTTGGGGATGCGCTATTGGCATTGGACTTCATCAGGCATCACGAAGTTGATTCAATGCATGTCTGACCTACACTGTGACTTACGGTGCCTACCAAACTATCAGGTCACTGTTGTTACCCCACCCAGACAGATCTGAGCGGTGTGATGAAACGCTTCGCGAGCACACAGTGCGGGACTGAACCGGATACTGATTCATTGTGTATTGCAGAGCACCTCTAATTACTGCTCTACAGGCACTAATTTAAGAAAATGTGCTATATCGCCTCCCAAAAAGAAGCAAAATATCGTTAGCACGCTAACGTTGACGGTTTCGAAGGAGCTAATTACCACGCTTTCTCTGCAGGTTTACGAACCTCTGTGGAGATGAGGACTTAGTTTCATTGGAGCGCTCAAATATCGCAACGGTGAGACACTTTCGTTCTTAAATACACATTTCAAATGGTTAATTTACTGAATAACACGGACTCAAGAGGTTTAGGCACGCAGCAAGTTTAATTACTCAAACTAATGGGAAACGTTTCCATTTAATCATATTTCACATCGCATCAAACTAAGGGTAGCGTAGTCTATACAATTACCATACCTGGAATTGATGAGAAATGCATTTAGTAATCCATCGATGGCCAATAAGTAATCACTCCATTATGGCTGCTGGTTTCGCTCGAGTCGAACTGTGACGTAGAACTCACGGTTCCTCTTCCGAACGGCAACACATCATAAGATGCTCGCCATATAAAGCTATATGCCTATATAAGAGGAAACCTGTACCACCGAAGGGTTAATAAGTTATCGGTGGCTCTCTTTTCACTATAAACAATAAAAATGGTTTACCTACTAAAACTCTGACTCTTTCCGTGTCATTCAAGCAAGCGGAACCAAATGAGCAGGCGATATGAGCGCACGTCGATTTCACGGATGCCCAGAAACAGGACGTAATCTATACTTTAGTGGTTTCCGGCAATTGTGATATCTAAGATATTTCAACGGTTTATAGCAACACGATCATTGTATTACAGACTGAAATGAAAGAAGGATTCTCAACAAAACTTGTCGTTGATGAACAAATTGTTCCGTTTTCATCCGAACTCTCCTCGATGACTTAACAAGAGGCTGTTAGCACGTGTTTTCTGTTTCAGTGACTCGACGTTTTTGAACACAGAGCCTTCCATGAAACCAAAACCTAATAACTGTTGTCTGTGGTCCTGTAGATGTACATATTCATTGAAACACGTGGACGACAGTAAAACTGCCGAGATGAAAGCGAAGTCGCCAAAGTGTTGGTCGTTGAAGGCCAATATGTGCGTTAACAAAAGGATGGTGTAAAAAGGACCACCATTCTTCCAGCTTTCTTTTTTCACTCGTATCTGGTAATAAAATGATAAAGTTCTCGGCGTTGATCAATCTCTGCGTCATGCATTCGACTTCATTAAGTATCGTTGGAGGTGATTGAATGCATATCTGGCCTTTACAATGATGCGCAGTGGCCTACCGATGTATCGGAACAGTGCTGCTACACTCCCAGATAAGTCTGGTAACAATTTGCCGACCTTGGAGTGATGGAAGGCATGGTGGGGTATCGACCCGGAGATCGATTCTACATGTGTGTTGCAGGGCGTCTGCGACTACTGCGCCACTTAATGGTATCTGATAATGTGTTCTAAAATGGATCTACTATTTTTAACAAATAAAAATCTAGTTTCCAAAAGTCCCCAGTTAGAAAAGACCATTAAAAATTGGGAAAAGTCTGTGTAGAAAACTGGATTGATAGGAAGGATGACAAACGATTCCGGATCTTCGTTACGATTTCTGGCTTTGTTTGCTGTAGTGATGGTGCACTGCGATGCAGAAAAACTTTGAAAACCACTTCGACCATTCACTTTGTAAATGCACGCTGATGTTACTGTCGTATCAACGGTAGGCTGATAACAGATGATATGATTTTTAGGAGTGCAGCTGTTCCTATCTTTAGTTTTCACTTTGCTTTTAGTACCAGATAAATAGGCAGCGGAACCTTCAAGTATCGAGAAGGCCACATTTAAACACTGAAGCCCAGTTAACTTACACCTAAAATTGTTCTAATCATAACTGAAATTTAGTCATAAAATGGTGGAGCTACCACAGATCCTTCTTGCGTGATACCTTGGATTCATCTAGGCAGGCTATAGTCTATAGTGACGAGTCGAAAACTTCCTAAACATTCAACGAGATGACTTACGACGGAAAAATCTCACTGATTTAGTAAAATACCTAGGCTTGCAGAAATTTTCAATACAGACACCGCAGTAGTAGAAATATTGTTCAATTTAGGAAATCACCTAAATCCACTTAACCCAGGGCGTAGCATATTTCCCGTCTTTCTGTAGGCAAGAAATTAGTACCAAACCCATCTAGGAAAAACTCTCTGTTATCCACAAGGCGTAGCGACTGCCTGTACTGAAGGCGTGAGAACGGTCAAGCACGGTTATCTAAGGATTACGAGAAGAATCAAATCACAGACACTCAAAAGTGATCAAAAACACCAAACAGCAACCTATTCAACACAAAAATTCGAACACCAAAACAGACGATAGATGCAACGACATTAAGCGATGGATGAAAGAAGTACTGGAATTCGCACAATTGGTGAATTTGGGTCATTTTAAAGTTCGTGTTTGTGGATGTACAGCATGTAAACTTCCAAGTATTTCTGTAACATAACCGCTTTGCCCTTCTGCGCTCGGTAAACACTAGATAGAATTGCGAGCCCAAAAAAAAATTCAGTGTTCGAGTTGACAGTGTATGAAAGCATTTATTCCAATTGTCAGTGTTTCTAAACATGAATCACATGCGATTCATTTTGTCCGTTGTTCCTTCGAAAAACGTCTTTCTTGTCTCTGACGATCGCCTTACCAATAATTACAGGGGATAACTTGGGCGTTTTTGAGACTTTAATACTCACCTATTTCATGGGTAGCCGCGATCAATCATGACGATTGCAAAGGATGGAACAATTGATTGAAAACTAACGACATCTATTAAAAAATGAATTTCATAGGCATGAATCATATCGACCATGATGGACTGCAGCTCATTTTTGATCCACTTCTGATTTGGAATGGTAAGCAAGAAGCTGCGAACAGTGAGTATAAAGAATATGTCTCATCAGATGTATGGAAAAAATGAGTCGGAGGGTGAGATGATGACTATGAGCTCATCAATGAATGGTCAAACAATGTGGTACCTCACTTCTGCGATGGCATCATTCTCTTCTGATCCGACATTTTCTATTTATGTGCAAGAGATCATTTTTGTTTGGATCATTTATGACTCATAAGGATGATTTGGGACCTGTTTATGGTAGAGGCAAACAGATGTGGATACGAGGACCACTCGTTAGAGCACACAACTTCCTAGGTGAAGGGATCAATCGGTTCCTACGTACTATGTTAAACTGCCGTGGTTGAATTTCTGGAGTTCGTCCTTTGGAAAATGTCTCGGTGAACTTAAAGGTATGACCAAAGGTTTGAAATGCTGATAACTTACTTCCATTTGGCCGACAATATAACCTATGGTGGAAAAGAAAACCTACATACTGAATGATTTCATCGATCGAATCTGCGAGGGAGTCTATATGCATGATCAAAAATTCGTCTATTGATCTGTGCATCCTGGGGTTGGAGCTGCACTCCTTCAATATATAGAGAGCAAGTGTGGGATTAAAGAGTTTAAATTATCATTTACCTCCCAACGGTTTACCGCCTCATCATAGCAGGGGGGTGTTCCTGGGTGTCGGACTGCGATGTACAGCGGGTGAATTTACCACCCTGGCAGGGAAGCCTAGCTAGAGTAAACCAATACAAGGATCCTCCACCGTTCTGGTATCAAACAAACTCGCATGATGGCAAATCCCCCTCTGATCCACAAGAGCGGTGACTGCTTGTGGTGGTAATGACCTCGGGCAAACGACTTTTGGCTATGCTGATCTCGGGACTCCAAGGAACCACGTTAGCTAAAAAAGCAAAACTCCGAAAAAATGGAAATTAAGCTGGGGCGCGCACAACCAATGAGGACGGGCCATCCAAGTATCAGAGTAATTATCACTTAATATGACTAAACATATAGAATTATCACTGTGAACCGACTCTTCTTAGAACTCGGTATAAAATACTAGTGCACCTTGTTTCATTGATAAGCTAGCACGAGACTGTCACTACATATTTATTCGGCTAACATTTCGACGTGTTCTTCTTCAACTGTGGACCATTCACTCGGATCATCGGCTCTAATGAAGATGAAGAAGTCGAAACGTTAGCCGAATAAATATTTGCTAACAACCTCCTGTTAGCTTATCAATGAAACAAAGTATATAGATATACTCTTTCTTTGATGAGCTTACACGAGGTTGATAACTATATTTATTTTCGGCTGTTTCGACGTCTTCGTCTTCATCAGAGCCGATGATCCGAGTCGATGGTCCACGCTTGTTATTCGTCTCGATGTGGCGGCTTCGCCTTCGTGTCGCGTTAGGCCTTAGCGGTCCATCTCCTCGAATGAGGCACACTCACTCGATGATGCCCTTTTGTACACGATGCTGATGGTGGATATAATGATAATGTCCGTTGATAAAAACTTGTTTTTCTTCCGGACATACATCATCGCGCACATCGTGCAGAAGTCGGTGTTATTATTAGCTGGCACAAAGCGTAGTAATACTTCGAAACCTACTTTCCTTGAACCTCGGTGTGCTTAATCAATATGTATTCTTTCTTTAATGAGCTTACACGAGGTTGATAATTATATTTATTTTCGGCTAAGGTTTCGACATCTTCGTCTTTTTCGTTCCTCATCAGAGCCGATTATCCGAGTAAATGGTCCACAGTTGAAGAAGAACACATCGAAATGTTAGCCCAATAAATATGTAGTGACAGTCTCGTGCTAGCTTATCAATGAAACAAGGTGCACTAGTATTTTATACCGAGTTCTATGAAAAGTCGATTCACAGTGATAATTCTATACGTTTAGTCATTATATATAAATTATAAAGTATATAGAATTACGGCGCTTGTCCGCATAGCCTATTCTGGAACTTTGTGACCGGTCTGACGGTGTGAGGTTCCTCGTTCATGGATGAAAGCATCTGCACACTGACAATTGCATACGAGAAACCTGCTGAAAGCTTGGTGCACAAAGGAATGTACATAATTCGCATGAGCATCATAAATATGAAAAGACTGCCCACGTAGGCCATGCTACAGAGGTTGAAGAAAGTGTGGTTGGAGTTTGGATAGAATCGCAGCACTGGTGCCGAGATGCGAAACCAAAAGAGACATTATTATATTCACAGTACCTCCTTCGCCATAGTTAATTACAAAGGATAGAAAACAAAGCATTCAGCGTGGATCTATCTTTGGAGGATATGTATTACTGCATATAACCTCACCAAGCACCGCAGAGGTGAGTGAATGCGTATCTGGAAGATACAATGAAACGATCTACCGATCTGTTGACTCAATGATGCTATCCTCCCAGACGAGTCTGGTACCAATTTGCCGACCCCGGAGAGACAGAAGGTTTGGTGGGCCATGGGCACTGGAAGCGATTCCACGTGCGTGTCGCAGTGGCGACTCTAACCACTGCGCCACACGCGCCCCAGCAGGCAGCACCTGTACCAGTTCTGATCACCGCCTTCTTCGGACGAAGATTCGATTCAGCCGCACGCTGGAAAAGAACTCTCTACATCGACCACGGGGAAAAAGTCTAACTGTATATGATGAGAACATTCTGAACGATGTCCTATCCAAACGTTACTGGCAGATTAAAGAAGACCCGACCGAAGACTACAAGCTGCTTGTCGAAGGACTGAAAAGCTGTGCCGAATCCGCTTCAGTTCCTCAGACAAGAAGATCGGACCGCATCTCCACCACTACTAAAGAGTTGCTCGAAAACAGAAGGAAACTGAAGCTTGATCCCACTGCAACACGCTTAGCGCAGCTAGTAATAAATGCCAGCTGCAGAAGAGCTCTGTAGGAAGATCTACAGCGGTACAAGCAGAAGAAATTACTGGAAGCAGCAGAGAAAGGAAACAGTCCGAAAGAATGCCGTCGGGACTTATGTGATTATAATGTTCCGCTGTTAGCTCTGGTGAACGAAGATGGTATCGTCAAAACCTCCCGCCATGATATGGAATTAATAGCGGAAACGTTCTACACCAGCCTTTTCCGCTAAGATTATCATTTCGCGCATATCAAGGACATTGGATGAGGCGCAACCAGTCGAGCGAGTAAGATTTCGAAAAGGATTTTACTGCATGGACCACATCCAAACCGTGTCCAGGGTCATCGAAGTCTGTCGGGAATACCACTTGCCTCTAGTCCTAACCTTTGTCGACAATGAACGTTTGACAGTGTCGAAACGAATGCAATCCTATCAGCACTCGTTGACCAAGGAGTGGACCCGTCCTACATAAGAACTCTGTCCGACTGTTATCGGAACTGTACTACGAAAATACAGCCTTTCCATCGACCTCTTACCATATCCATAGGAAAAGGTGTTGGACAGGGCGACACAATATCGCCAAAGCTGTTGAGTATATCAATGAACATGGAAAACAGCATGAAGGAGGGACTAAGTAATAGAAGAAGAACAGCTTAGGCCGCATTCGGGTCTTTCAAAGAAGCCACCGACCAACTGAAGAACCCGGAAGTTCGCGCTCATCTCTTCGATTCTACGATCCTCTCAGCGCTCTGTTATGGTGCAGAGACCTGGGTTGATACTTCAACAACGTCAAGAATTCTTCGCACTGCTCACAGAGCGCTTGAGCGGTGTCTTCTAAGACATAACCGGCACTCTCAATATCTAGCTGGAATGCGAAGCTCTGACCATCGAAATCTGTCACATGTTCGAGATCTAGGAGAATATACATCGAGAGCGAAACATAGATGAGCCGGTCACATAATGAGAAGAACAGACGACAGGTGGACGAAAAGAACAGTAGAGTGAACTCCAAGAGAATACAAACGTGGGGCGACCACCTACACGTTGGGCGGACGTGTTCGTAAACAAAGTTAATCAGCTGTACCCACAGGTGCAGTTGTTTTACAGATCACGGTATGAGACTCGCAAAAGAAACCGTGCTCGAACAAGACCACCACCATGGACTACGATTGCGAGAGAAAGCAACGAATGGCATATGTGCTGGGGTCCGCACAACTCGTGAAGACGGAGCGTCCAAGTATCCAAGTAAGTATCCTTCGTCGCCTAAGGCTTCATGAGTCTGCCAAATTCTTCGTTATTTCCCTTAACATAAGAAACGTTAAAGTGCCAAGACAGAGGTATTATGGGCATAGAGGTGCTGCTTATACACGCCATTCCCTATGTCTAAGTTTTGTAAAAAGACAGAATTATCGAGTCTTGTTCATTTGTCGAATGATGCTCATTATAATGGAAGAGAGTGGCTATACAAGATCAGACCGGTCGTAGAACTTATCAACAGAAAATGCATAAAAGTTTACGGGGCTGGTAAAAACGTCTGTATCGACGGGCCTCCCATGCCTCTTATTATTAATAATTCTTACATAATTCTGACTAAAAAGACATTTTGCCAATCCATCCCACATGAGATGCATGTATGATCTCAAAGATCTGCTGTGAGAGTGCAGGAATAGTGCGAAGTTGAAGGAACAAGTACATCAAATTTCACTTCTCGTTTCGAACAAATCGAGCCGGCTCCAGTAAATTCTCCATTATTCCCCATCGCGTTACAAAGTAGTCCAGTGGGTTCTACTCGTTCTAGGGACTTAGCGAACATCTTATTCTCTTCCTAAGATTTTCGTGAAGAACTGGCCATCAGGTTGGACTTCTTCCCTCAGTACGTTTGACATCCGGAAGGATCCAGTCACTAACGACTCCTATCTATTAGTCGTCGTTCATACGCATTACGTGCCCGCCCACCTTATTCTCCACAGTTTCGCGTACAGAACGGCGTCCTTCGTTTTCAATAGAATCATAGCAGTCATAGGGTACGAAAATAATGACCGCTTTCCATTTTAAACCAAAAGATTTCAGTTCATAGGTAGCTTCATTAATTGCAATAAAAACCAATAGAATCAATGTATTTTAACATGATCAAATTGCAATTTCCTGGACCTAGCAAAACATATTCCTTCTCCGTAGCACTTCGTCGAACCTCGTATTTCGAAAGAACGCTTCAGTTTCACCTTGTCATAACTTGATGTCGGCGCGTAAACAAAGAAGATTGTCAAAGCCGGTATTGATCCACATCTTTTTAATCGTAAACGTCCGATTCGAGTTGTAAGCTGTTCGAATGAATCGATGTCCATGGAGAAACTCGTGTTACCGAAAACGCCGATGCCGTCAACTCCTTTACTATCGCATGTTCTGAGAAACAGTTCTTTCCCGGTGTCACAGGGTGCATTGAATGTGTGGCATTTTCGTCGTCAGCCAATCCAATGACGTCATACCCTATACTTCTTCCCTTCATGATCAAGTCCTACATCGAGGACTCAAATACCAGTGTGCGTGCATTGCGAGTAAAGACCGTTACCCTAGTCATTAAAGATTTAGGGAGCCTAGAATGCCCCCGATTATAGCAACTTTCTCGGACTCCTCCTAACCAACACTGCCGCATCACCTCTCTATCGGAGTCAGGAGAATGAGAATCATCTATTTGACTGTGCTTACCGTTTAATACCTACGTATAACTTGTTAAGCTCGGAAGGTGGTGGTGAATACAGTCACGGGTAGCTCGCCAGTCTTTTCTAATGTAGACGAAGAGCTCATTTGTTGTATGTAACTCCTAACCGTATCCTACATACTTCCTTATCACTCCGTTGGAGCTTTTTGGCCGACTTGACTCGTAGAATACAAACCAGGTAAACCAGAGCACACCCGCGCACCCATGAGTACGTCTTCGTAAAAACAAAACGTATGTCCCAAATCGGTGGAACAGAAACAGGGTGTCCAACCCCTGGATCCACCTGCGTCTCAGAAAAGCGTAAGGGTGCTTTTCGTTTGCGACTAACCACCTATCCGCAACCTGGGGATGCGCCATTCAAATGGACAGATTGCGTGCAAGTATCGATAGCCGTAAATACCTGAACGAATTTTAAAGCGATCAACACGCAAAGAAGCGAAAATGCTATGCTGGCTGTCAGGACAAATTACATAGACGATATGGTGTCAAATCTGCTAGAATGCTAACCAAATGATTAGACGCAGCCAATGCAACAAATATTTGTATTCAGATCGTTTCAATAATCATCACAGAAAGTCAATTGCAAACACTAAATACTATGAAATTTTTTGAAGATTGTGAAATCGCGCATTCCTTCACAGACGCACGCCACAAGAGTTGTTGGACAAGATACCAAATGGACGTAAAAAGTGTAGCTAAAACCTTTGCGCGGCAAAAGAAAATAACGAAAAGGCATAATATATAGTTGCTAGCACCAGCCTGTAGTGAAACGCATAAGTTGTATGGGCCTCATGTTGTCGCCAATCTGTTAACGGATAATACCACAATCTAGGTGTTATCCAAATAGGAAGACGTCTAGTTTTGGGTCTGTTGCAAAGTTGCTAAACTTATCCTGTATTCAAAGATAAGGTTCTTGGCCAAAGCTTGCTTCTGACCACCAGCATCTCTGATGAGTTCGTTCACTCCGTTGAATTCTGCCTGTCAGCCATCACAATACTTGGACGGTCCGTCTACACGAGCTGTGCGGACCTCAGCACATACGCCATTCGTTCTTTCTCTCGCAATCGTAGTCCATGGAGGTGGTCTTGTTCGAACATTGTAGCGCGGGCGCGTCTGCTATCGTGATCTATAAAACAACTGCACCTGTGGGTACAGCTGATTAACTTTGTTTACGAACACGTCCGCCCAACGTGTAGGTGGTCGCCCCACGTTTGTATTCTCTTGGAGTCCACTCTACTGTTCTTTTCGTCCACCTGTCGTCTGTTCTTCTCATTATGTGACCGGCCCATCTATGCTTCGCTCTCGATGTATATTCTCCTAGATCTCGAAGGTGTGACAGATTTCGAAGGTCAGAGCTTCGCATTCCAGGTAGACATTGAGAGTGCCGGTTACATTTCAGAAGACATCACTCAAGCGCTCTCTGAGTAATGCGAAGCATTTTTAACGTGGTTGAAGTATCAAACCACGTTTCTGCACCATAACAAAACGCTGGGAGCACCGTAGAATCGAAGAGATGAGCGCGGACGTTGGAGTTCTTCAGTTGGTTTGTGGCTTCTTTGAAAGACCCGAATGCCGTCCAAGCTGCTCTCCTTCTTCTGTCTAGTTCCTCCTTCATGTTGTTTCCCATCTTCATTGATCGCCCAAAGTTAACGTACAAGGTGGTCTCTGTAATGAGAGAGCCATCCAATTAAATTTTTTCGCCTTCGCATCACGGGTTTCTCATGAAGTGGGTCTTCGTTAGATTTATGCGAAGTCAGATCTTTTTCCCCGCTTCGTTGAGCTCGTTGATCATCATCTCTGCTTCGCTAATACCTTTTGAAAAGATGACAATGTCGTCGGGAAAACGAAGGTTTGATAGGAATTTTCCATCAATACGTATGCCTTTCTCATCCCAATCGAGTGACTTCATTATCTTCTGCAGTGCGGCACTCAACAGCTTTGGCGATATTGTGTCGCCCTGTCGAACACCTTTTCCTATGGATATGGTAAGAGGTCGATGGATAGGCTCTATTTTCGTAGTACAGTTCCGATAACAGTCGGACAGAGTTCTTATGTAGGACGGGTCCACTCCTTGGTCAACGAGTGCTGATAGGAT
>MQTX01000044.1:1484132-1537254 GCA_009735665.1 Angiostrongylus cantonensis | reverse complement strand
CAGACTTCGATGACCCTGGACACGGTTTGGATGTGGTCCATGCAGCAAAATCCTTTTCGAAATCCTGCTTGTTCGACTGGTTGCGCCTCATCCAATGTCCTTGATATGCGCGAAATGATAATCTTCGTGAAAAGCTTGTAGAGTACATTTAACAAGAATATAGGATATTTACGAAGATCCTTTCGGTCTCCTTTCTTAGGCAGGATGACCGTGCGCGACGTCCTCCACTGGTCTGGGATTTTTTCCTTTTGAAGGTATGTTGTCATATGGTCTGCGAGAAGTACATGTAAATTGTGGCCTCCTGCTCTGAAGAAATAGGCGGTGACATTGTCTGATCTTGGAGCTGTTCCTCTTTTCATGCTTTCTATCGCAACTAGAACTTCCGACGGAAGAATTTCAGGTCGTGTTCCAACGATGGGAATATTAAGGCCCGGGACGGGGACTTTGAAACAGAAAAGGTTGGTGTAAAACGTTTCCGCTATTAATTCCATATCATAGCGGGAGGTGTTGACCAACCCGTCTTCGTTCATCAGGGCTGGCAGCGGAACATTATGATCACTCGAGTTTCGAGGGCATTTTTTAGACTGCTTCCTTTCTCTGCTGCTTCCAGTAGTTTCTTCTGCTTGCATCGTTATAGAGTTTCCTGCAAAGCTCTTCTGCAGCTGGCATTTATTACTAGCCGCATTAAACGTGTTGCAGTGAGATCAAGTTTCAGTTTCCTTCTGTTTTCGAGCAACTCCTTAGTAGTGACAGAGATGCAATCCGATTTTCTTGCTTGAGGAACTGAGGCGGATTCGGTACAACCTTTCAGTCCTTCGACAAGCAGCTCGTAGTCGTCGGTCGGGTCTTTTTTAATCTGCCAGTAACGTTTGGATAGGACATCGTTCAGAATGTTCTCATCATATACAGCTAGACTTTTTCCCCGTTGTCGATGAAGAGAGTTCTTTTCGATGGTCTACCGATGTGTCAAGTAGGCACCATCTTCTTTTTGTCAGAATATGGTCGATCCCCGCATGAGTCATGCCGTTAGGAGATTCCCATGTCCAGCATCGGCTTTCTTTCTTCTTGAAAAACGAGCTTTCATGAAAGAGACGTGCTGCTGACAGAAGTCCTGCGAGACGGTTCCAATTCTCATTTCTTTCTCCTAATCCATAATTTCCGATCCTGCATTCGCTCTCGTTGGTCTTTTCTATACTAGCGTTGAAGTCTCTGAAAATAAATTTATGATATGCTTTAACATTACGTCGGTCGGTGCTGTGAGTAGCAGTTGATGATAGTGATCTTCTTATGATGCGACAGTTGAAGACGGAGGACGGCTATGCGAGGGGAAAGGATCTCGTACGACGAGATGGACAATGGACGGGTGGACGACAAAGCCTAGGCCGACGACATTTCGTGATGGGACCTTTTCTCCACGGATCACAAGAGTCCCGTTGTTTATTTGGCGTGTGTCGGTCTTCTTGATTTTTGTCTCTTGTAATACGATCACATGAAATTTAATGCGATCTGCGGCTACAAGAAGGGCGTGAAGATCGGCGTCTGTGGAGAGTGTTCTGGCATTATACGTGCATAGTAAGAAACAATCTCGATGGCGTGTCGTGCGTGTGTTCGTCAGATCCGGATCCAATGACGTCCTGCGCAACCCGATTTTCTGGCCTCTCACCGGCCATCTCACCGGCTGCCGTCATAGACGGGGGTACTCGGTGTGCGGGGTAATGAGGCTGGCCTGCTGCTGGTCGTGCAACTCAGTCCTCCCTGAATTCCTAACGTAACCTTGCGAGGTCTTCACCACGATGTGAATCAGAAGGAGGTGTGTTTTCGGCGACGAATTCTTCGCTCGGTCTTCCTACTAATTGATTAGGAGAGATGTTAAAATTAAAATCAGAAACGAAAGTAGGATTGTAAAGTAACCGACCGCTCAAGGACGATGTAGAAGCCGAATTCTGTTCGTCAGCCATTACAATAACGTCTACTTCATTTTCCTATTTCAACACCATCACACCTCTTTTATTCCTTGGAGCATTCGATTGACTTTCTACCAGAAAAAGAAACCTTGAATAGTTTTAACAGTTCTGTGCTATTCTTCTTGTGCCAGAGAGACTGGTTCCATTTCATTCAAACACATGTTCACAAGTAGTGAAGGATGATAGTCATCGATAACAGAAAAAGTTTGCCGATAACTAGAGCAAAACGTATGTCCCAAATCGGTGGAACAGAAACAGGGTGTCCAACCCCTGGATCCACCTGCGTCTCAGAAAAGCGTAAGGGTGCTTTTCGTTTGCGACTAACCACCTATCCGCAACCTGGGGATGCGCCATTCAAATGGACAGATTGCGTGCAAGTATCGATAGCCGTAAATACCTGAACGAATTTTAAAGCGATCAACACGCAAAGAAGCGAAAATGCTATGCTGGCTGTCTAATGTCTAATGCTGGCTAATGTTAGTAGCTGAAAACCTTACAAATAGAATACTCACAGAACAGCCTTTGTGTTATTGTGCTGCCTTGCTGATGGGAACGTTAGGTAGAAAACTAGCTGCGAGAAACGCAAAGCAAAGACCTCCATAGCGCAATGTATAATATGCGAGCCTCCGGAAAGGGTAACTGTAGTTCGATCTGGTCCGGGACCCAATTTTTGCGAATATCTCAGCATCGTTGTTGTGGTATTTTACATCATACCCTGCCCTGAAAAATAGTGGGCAGCAAAAAGGTTAACACTATGTTAGTAACGTTACCACGTGCTAATTGTAACCATACATCCGTTCTCTTCTTTCTGCGTTTAACATTAATATTTAACCGCACCATCACTGTCCTTCGCTTGTTTGCTTTTTCTGTGTTTCATCCATCACGACGTCGATGTGACTGATGTGACAGCTTTCTTTACATTACAGTCATTCTTCGTACTTATACCACACGAAATTCGAATTCAAAGATTGAACCTTAACTGAACTAGCTCCAGACACGCCAGTGCGTGAACAACTCAACATCATCCTCCTACGATGCAACACAAAGAGACCGAAGATGCGGAAGATCATGAAAATCTGCTACGCCTCGTTGACTTGCAACGACTTGATGGCGGTTTACTACCTGTATGACAACTAGAAGGAAATCAACGAAGTCACGATAGAAGAAATTTTGAGTTCTCCTCACTCCATGACCGTCCTGGTATCAAGCTAGTCGCACGGTGGCAAATCTCCCCTTGATCCACAACGGCGGCGACTGCCTGTGGTGGTGACGATCTGGGCAAACTTTGGCCTGGGTGGCCTCAAGACTCCAGGGAACCACAGTGGCTAAACCAACAAAACTCTGAAAAAATGGAGGTTATGTCGGAGCCCGCACAACCAGTGAAGACGGTCCATTCAAGTATCCAAGTATCTTCACTCTGGCAGTGTTTCTCTGCCATCGTCTCATCATTTCCATAAAGAAACAAATCATCTGCTAAGGAAATGTGTTGGGTGCTACACTGGGGCAACGAATCACCATAGAAGGTATGAGGGTAGCTCAATCGTGCCAACCCTTGGTACCTCGTTCTGTGCCCGGTAAGCCACCGAGTGAATGCAAGAAAATTTGAGAAGGAAAAAACTCCGAAACAAAGCACTGAAAAGCAAGTGCATGCGAAACGACGCAACTCCTGTGGTCCCCATGTAAGGGAGAAACGCATCACACAGCAATAAGTAGCTCAACAACCATTCGAACTTGCCGCCCATTGGGGAGACTAGCGTCGGTCCCAGCACGATCGCGGCCGCAGCGCATGTGCGTTTCTCGGAGAGGCGTGCGTTCTTTAGTTGCGTGCTGGGCTGCGTAGCGGTTACCGGTGGTTTTCTGCAAGGTGGGCGTTTTAGTTATTTATGGGTTGGATCTCTGTATAACTCCGTGGTGTGTTCAGGACTGTCTAGGTAGTACTGCCTCCGTGTACTGTACCTTTAGTTTAGACCGTTTAGCCATGGCTGCTCGCTGTCCTAGGATAGGCATACATCTAGGTGTTCATCCTACACGAGGTACTAATTCCGTCAATGAATTTAGGTAGTCGATCTGGTAGTGATTATTCATCATTACTGTACGTACCTAGCCAGCTAAGTAAGCTAAGCTAGTTGAATCGTGTCGATTAAGAAGTAACTCTAGGAGTTGTTAAGACTGACGCTATGGCTGACGAAGGACATGTAAGGTTTATTTGAGTTTTAATTTATTATTTTTCTCGTGGATGCGTCCGGGGCTGTAGGGTAAGTTTGGTAGGAGGTCATTTAAAGTCACACAAGAATAACGAGCTTTTTAGAATGGCAATGCTGCTGGAGATGCCGAGCCGGAGAACTTTCGCAAGATCTTTGTTGGTGGACTCACTGGAAATACGACGGACGAAGTCATGCGAGAGTTTTATTCGCAGTTTGGAGAGTTGACTGATATAATCGTGATGCGTGACCCGAACACCAAACGCTCAAGAGGATTCGGATTTGTTACCTTCGCTACGAAAGCAAATGTTGGTTTAGTAGCATATATCCGTATTTCCTAGTTCTTTCGCAGACAATGGATTTCTAACTAAGGTGGATGCTGCGATGGCCGCTCGTCCTCACGTGATCGATGGGAAAACTGTAGACCCGAAACGAGCTGTACCGAGAGACGATAAGAACCGAAATGAATCGAATGTATCCACGAAGCGTCTCTACGTTAGTGGTGTTCGTGAGGACCACACAGAAGAGATGTTTTCAGAATACTTCGGCAAATTCGGCAATGTTGTAAAGGTATGAACATTTCACTGGTTTTAGTACGTAACGTAGTCAATGAGTTCTTGAATTTAGTCCGAAATAATTCTTGACAAAGTCACCAACAAACCGCGAGGTTTTGGCTTTGTTACATTTGACGACTACGACCCCGTCGATCAGTGCGTGCTTCTTCGCAGTCATATGATCAATGGCTTTCGGTGCGACGTCAAGAAAGGGCTGTCAAAAGATGAGATGAACAAAGTGGGCGTTTATACGGATTTTTAACAGGGTTTTTACGCAAACAAGGGATTATTCGTTTAGGCACAAAGCAATCGGGATCGTATTGATCGCTTAGGTCGTTCACGTGGAGATGTACGTGGTGGACACGGCGGGCCAGGAGCTGGTTGGGGGAGCCAGCAAGGCGGAGCAGGTCGTGGAGGTTGGGGACAGCAGGGTGGTTATGGTAAAATAGCTGCTTTTGTTGCATTTTCTTCGGTCTTTATTATGTCGACTTGGTATCTTTGTTACAACTTTATCCTCTTTTCACTCAGGTTATGGTGGCCCACAAGGCGGTGGATACGGACAGCAAGGCGGATATGGAGGATACGGAGCGCAGCAAGGATGGGGTGATCAAGCAGGCTGGGGACAGCAGTCCGGTGGAGGTTGGGGTGGCCAAAGTGGCGGTTGGGGGCAGCAATCAGGTGGATGGGGAGCTGGACAACCGTCCGGGCAACAGCAGTGGGCTAACGC
Source organism: Angiostrongylus cantonensis (assembly GCA_009735665.1). Taxonomy (NCBI): domain Eukaryota; kingdom Metazoa; phylum Nematoda; class Chromadorea; order Rhabditida; family Metastrongylidae; genus Angiostrongylus; species Angiostrongylus cantonensis. The sequence continues at coordinate 1,531,808 of MQTX01000044.1, read as the reverse complement.
TCAAGGTGGCGGCAGATACTAATCTGATCTCTTTTGACAGCGTTATGTTTTGTACGTGTTGTGCTATTACACAGTGCTGAGTGATCTGTTTTGTTACCTTTTTTTGTTTTGTCTTCGTAACACTACGAGAGCTGTATTCCGCGCAAATTCGTTTCGTATTCCTACGTATAGCTCCGATAAATTATTTCGTAATATCCTCATTATTACTTTCTTGAGGCTTAGCCACCCCTGTTTGAAGGAGTTCCATCATAATTGTGTTTTAATGGAATTGAATTATTAAAGTTGGGCTGAATAAAATTACAGTGAGAGCATGTTTGTTTCCGATTTGTGTGCAACTTAGTTAGTAAGCAATGTACGTAATCCTATAACAGATAGTGGGACTCGATGCTTCATTAAAGAAAGGGATCTGTTTCAGGTGTTTAATGAATGAGGTGTTCGGCTTGATAGCAGCTGGAAGGGCGGTGAGTATAGGTAGTTGAACTGAGCAGGGGGCAAGTTTGGCCATACGTCTGGGAGGGCCTTCAGTGATATTTGGATTGCGTAGGTCGTCTACTATCGTAGTAAGGCAACATGATAGTTAAGCAATAGATTCAACCGCATTCCGATGTATGTTTTGTAGCCATCCCACTTCGTGCAAGTTGGTGAGAGGGAGTTCTTGTGCGAGATCGAGAACGCGTCCGGTGTCAACCACGTGGTTGTCTTCATGACAGGAATGCATCCTTTTCCTGATGGACTGGGTGGCTCAGGTAAAGAGATATTGACAGTAGATTATGTTGTTGCATTGTATCTTGGTCTCTTTTCGTTAGCGATCATGCTGGAATCATATGAACTGGTCCTTTGGGAGCTGTTAGTATTCCAGTGTACGTTCGATGGCCGTCAGCTGAGGTACAAGATACGGGATGGAATTACCTGGGTTTCATATCCAATATGAAGCCTAGCGTGATCTTCAAAATAGCACAGGTGAGTTCTTATCCTGTTAGTTAGCTCATCGTTCATCATCCAAATCACCAGATCTACTATAGCTCTCCTCATGAGCTACATATATTAACTTTTTATTTGCTGTCCACTACAGTCTTCAGCGGCAAGGTATTATTTAGAGTACAACCATGAATGATGCTAAGATATTTGTATAGCTCCGGAACGCAGGTGTCTGCGATGGGGATCAAACCAGTTGTTACCATTTTCGGAGGTTAACGCGCTCACTACCACACCATGCGAGTCTTTTGTCTCCCCTTCTCTCAACTAATTGCTTAGCTACACAGTTATTTGCTACCCATTTTGTATTCTGACATCACCAGAAATGTAGCCACCGTATGCGAGAGGCACGAGTGTATCGTGTCTTGATGCTGTGACCAGGGCTTGGATTTGAACTTCCCGTCTTCACTGTTATCTAGACCTCAGCATATGCTCCACTTTTCGGAGTTTTGCTTGTTCATCCATTGTTTTTCCTTGGAATCTCGACGTTAGCCTGACCAAAATCTGCCCCAGGTCGTCACCAGCGCAGGCAGTCGAGAGGCCCTTGCGGATCAGAGGGAAATTTCCCACCATGCGACTAGTTTGGTACCAGGACGGTGGTGGATTCTGGTCTTGGTTTACTCTTAGCTGAGCTTCCTGACGGAAATACCGGACTCCTCAGCAAGTGAAGCCCTGCTGCAGGATGAATCCTCTTGCTGTATATCGCTGCTTGACACCCAATAACACCTTCCAGCCATGATAAGGCGGTAAACCGTTAGGAGGGATACCGTGACTACTAACTTCAAAGTTTTTTTTTTGCATTGGCTTGTTGAAAATATTCTCAACTATGATGAAAATAATTCGATGACATGTCGTATAGTGCTTTCCTAGTAGTTCATTTTTCTGAGTTTAATTATAATTATGCGTATAATTTGGTTACGGACAATGAGGACATTGTTGAAGACGATGTACGCTAAGTAGTACAAATGACGGAATAGCTAAATGAAACAGAAGAACGAAAGAGTGTTTGTGACCATAAATAAAACAGGCTTTACAGCTTATTTGAGCTTTCGAGAATTCCATCATTGTGCAAAATATTATTCGTCGGAAGCATATGTGTTACAACAAAAGTCAAAGTTGTAGAAATAAAAGGACAATAAGGAGTAAAGTTCTCTGCGTCGATCAATCCCTGAGAGATGCGCCATGCATTCGACTTCACTAAGCACCGTTTGGAGGTGATTGAATGCATGTCTGGCCTTTACAATGACTCGTGATGGCCTACCGACGTATCTGTCGAGCCAGTGCTGATGTCTTCTGAAGCAAATCTGGTACCAATTTGCTGACCTCGGAGAGATGGAAAGCCTAGTGAGCCTTGGGAACGGGGATTGATCCAATGTGTGTTGCAGGGCGCCTCCGACCACTGCGCTACGCGAGCCCTTAAAATTGTAACAATCGAGATTTAAAAAAAAGGATAGGCAGTAAATAAAAATTGAGACATTGTGATTTCGACTGGAGCTTGATAATAGTCTCGAGATCAATTTTTTAGCTGCATCTGTCAGAGGTTCGTCATACAGGCATATTTAGCGACGGTATGGGTGTCAGTGCGATAGGCTCAGTACAAGTTGGGTTAATGGTCGAACCACTTGCAGCAATTGAAGGAAAAGAAGCAGCTGATGGCACTCAAGCCAGCCAGCAGGTAGGTAGCAAGTGTACACTGTCTTTATTCTAACTCTTCATGTGCCTTATTTTTGCTGATTTGTAGTAGGAATCGAACTTTGTGGTGTCTAAACCAGGTCATTGGGTTTTCGACATTGGTATACGTAGGCATTTCTTGCTGCTTCATCTAAGAAATTAAGCTTTTTTATAATCACTTGACATACTCATGACACATTGCAGTAACAATAGTTGTTACTTATATTTGTGAGTTAAAACCAGTTTTTTTAGTCAACGTTAGGAGAATTTGCTGAAACCGTATTGCGGAACTTGGTAAACCATGTTGAGTCGTACACAACCAGATTGGCGAGATCGGATGGTCAAGGTTTGTGCCCAATTGAACTCTGTTCAAAATGGTGTTTACCGTTCGTTTTAATATGCATATGTTGGTTAAAAGGCGCGTACGGAGGCAGTTGTCGGAGGCGCTCTGCAATGCACATGGGATCGCTTCCCTGGCCCACCGAGCCTTCCATCCCTCCGTGGTCGGCAGATTGGTACCAGACTTGTCTGGGAGGCTAGCAGCACTGACTCGATACATCGGTAGGCCATCGCGAGTGATTGTAAAGACCAGATATGCATTCAGTCATTTCCAAACGATGAAATCGAATGCATGGCGCATTCCTAAGGGTTGATCAACACCGAGAGCTTTATTCTTTATCCTTTATGTGTTGGTTGAATAATGCTATGTTCAGGTTTTGCTGATTACATTCCCGTCTCGGCGCTACAGGAATGGTATAATAATTTCCGGCGTCGATTTGAGCATAATCCATATTTCTGGAGATCTATCCGAAACATTTGACATTATTGTATGTTATTTATCTTTCACGTTCCATTTCCATAAACGGGCTTCTTCATAAGCGTCATGTTTCAGCAAACAGAACTCTACACATTACAATATTTTGTTTACTACTAAACAGTTTCTCACTTCCATTGCATTTGACAAATACCAAAACATTCGGCATTAGCTTAGACATTGTGAAGATCTATTAGAATATTCTTGGCTGGAATAAAGGGTATTCTTGACATAGCTGCCGCTTAGAAGTAGTGAAATTCATACTTTGACGGGATCTTCTAGAATTTTCCAAGTAGTTTACAGGTGATCCCTTCTTCGATAACCATTGTTCCTATTGTCTTCTCTGTTAAGGATATTGTATACAACGCAGTAAATATTAAAGAAGACAGTCATAGTAGTGCTGTGTGTTTCAGGCGAACAACATTCATATTGCAACGTTATGCAAAACATAGCAGAGATTGAAAAACTTTGATGTTTTTTGTGGAATTAACAGTCGTGCAGATTACAACCATAACGATACTGAGATGTTTGAAAAACTCCGAACCGCTAGTGTCTGCGGTGGGGATCGAACACGATCATACCCTTTCCGTAGGCTAACGTGTTCACCTCCACACCATGCGAATACCTCGTCTCGCCTTCCTCTCAGCTGTGTTATTAATCTATGACCATTGCAGACCCAACGGATTGGAGTTTGGCAAATATCTCAGCATCGTTATGGCTACATTTCACATAATCTGCCGGTAAAAAAGAATAGGCAGTATGTAGTAAGTGACTGCATTGTGATTTACTCGTACACATTACATTGTTGATGAACCAAGTTCTATATCGCTCTAGGGTACTTATGTCTAGAATTAGGGTGGTAGTTTGTGCTTATGCACACAAGCATGTCAGCGTATGAATCTGACTTGGTGATTGGAATCAGGAAGGTTTAGCATGACTTCATTGAACTGGTGGAGATGAGAAGACACCCGTTGCCATTAGCCCTTTCACGAGCATGCACACTGACTTCAGCATGTAATCTGCTGCACGTTTCGAACAGTACATCTTGATCTCTATGCGCATCTCAGTTGTGCTCCGACGGCACGCGGTCCGATAGACCTGCCACGAGGAAATGGATGCTGTCGTGAAACGGTTAAACTCTGTTTATGACACTGAAGAAAAAATGCTGCTCAGAGCATTTAAGCAGTCAGAGGAAAAGACGGTTGCATTAGTACCCTGGTCAATACGAGCTTGGCTGTGAACAGATACTTAAAAACAGTTAATGAATCGATATAGCCGTCTACCACTAAAAAAGTATGTGGCAACACAGGCTTGCTAAACTCTGTCGTCTACGCCACAACATGATGCTATGATGAAATGTAAGGGAAGCGTTCTATTTAGCCTCGAAGTTCTACAGAGAAGACCATACCCTGTTTAATGTCAAGTTCCACACTAAAGATCACACCTTCTGTCATGTTTTCACTATTGATTTCAATGTCAAGGCTGGATCCAGTGGAAAGTCTGATGAACTCCACATTGAGACTCACTGATTGGAATGGAATGGCCAAAGCCACTGTTTGACCTTCTCGCGAGGACCGAAACCATGCATACAAACTCACTATTTCAGAAACTGTCTTCCTAACTTCTTAATGTTAAGAGATATACCATATCAGAGTAAATCTCAGATTTTGTCTAGTAAACATTGCTATTGACCTGAAATGTTACGTAGGACGGGACCATCGCTCACATCCAACAAGATCTTTATTTCATAGAAATCGGAAAAAGTCGCGAAACTCGAGACCTATAATCCCAAAACCATCGTAATCCGTGGTTTGGTTAGACAATTAGTCCGCATACGGCTCGTATAGCGCAGTGATTACAAGTACCGTGACATAGAAACAGGCTACGTCGTTTGACCATTTGTCTCAAGAAGAAGCGTCTAAATCGCATTTTAGCGACAGCGTTCGACGTTGAGAGGTATCTCTCCTCCAGTCCTCGTGGGAACGCCTTACCTTGGTTATCTCGAGGATCGCAAGGAGATCTGACTCGACCAGCAACTTACGACATTTATGCAGAAGACGAATTCCTTAAGGAGCAGCCGAAACAAAATACAAGAAGTGTTGGGATCTGCACAGTAAATATGATGACAGGTCATGTAATGGTAATAATAATAAAAACAATGTAACACATGAATATGTATATATATATATATATACATGTAGGTATTTAAATATATATAGCAATATGAAAGATTCCCAGGACTTTCTGTTAACCTCGGCACTGATTGATAATTCGATGTTTTTCTTCAATGAGCAGACACGAGGTTGTTATTTTTGAGCTTTACGCGCGCGATTTGTGCGTGAGGATAGTAAATCCTATTTCAAAATCTTCTCCGTTGTGTTCCTGCATCCTATGCTCGCCTAGTGAAGTGTTTAGTTTTAATTTAGATTTACCGACTAGGTGCTTTTTTATGCGGACGCAGAGCGGTCTACCCGCTTCGCCAACGTATTCGTGCCCGCACGCTTTACAAGAGATCAGATAGACTCTACCTGAGCTCATGCAATCACCGTCTCTACCGTTAAGGCAAATTATGCAGTTTTTCGTTATAAATAGACGGTCATATAAGCGGTTGCGAACTAGCTGGCATCTTAGAGTATCCGATGGTATTTCTATCACTCTTACGGAATTCCCTAGACCGGTCCTTATTAAGAAACGTGCTATTGCTGCACTTATTTCGCTTGAAATAAAAGGGAAGAGGAACGGACCCTTGTTTTCGCTAGAATTTTTGCTTTGGGGCGTGGTATTTCCTCTATGCCTATGCCGAGAAGCTACAGTTTCGTAACCATTTGAAATGGCTATTTGGCAAGCCAGTTTCGAGGATTCTTCCCTCTGTCCTCTACCTGTGCGCACGCTGATGCCGGTTCGAAACATATTTCTTATAAGCGCCCTTTTAGTGTGTGAGGGATGAGAGGAGAGGTCAATTAATCATTATATTCTTATTGCTTGGCTTTCGATACAACTTTGTGATGTAGCCGTTTTCGGATAGGTTAAATTGAACGTTTAGAAATGGAAGCCAGTTTTCTTTCGGTTTCTCACGGGTGAACTTTATGTACTTCGACTGTTCGTTCATTAATAAAGTATTTATCCATCTCCTCTTGTGTAGAGCAGATGACGAAACAATCATCTTATACCTACTGTAGCGTAATGGCCTAAGATCGAATACTGGTGCTTCCACTTTAGACATAAAGGCAACGGCAAGGGTTGGTGCCAATCGCTGTCCCATTGCCAACCCTTTGATTTGTGCGTGATATTTCCCGGACCATCTGAAGGTCGAGTAGTTTAAACAGACCTTTAAGAAGACAATAAGTTGCTAAATCGAAAAGCCAATGTTAATCGCTCCTTTGTGCTGTTCAAGGAGCACGCATGTGGCTTGCATTGCGGAGTCGTTCGATACCTTAGTGTAAAGGGCGCTAACGTCGAACGACTCCACAACGTTCAACAAGAATCGAATACTGGTGCTTCCACTTTAGACATAAAGGCAACGGCAAGGGTTGGTGCCAATCGCTGTCCCATTGCCAACCCTTTGATTTGTGCGTGATATTTCCCGGACCATCTGAAGGTCGAGTAGTTTAAACAGACCTTTAAGAAGACAATAAGTTGCTAAATCGAAAAGCCAATGTTAATCGCTCCTTTGTGCTGTTCAAGGAGCACGCATGTGGCTTGCATTGCGGAGTCGTTCGATACCTTAGTGTGAAGGGCGCTAACGTCGAACGACTCCACAACGTTCAACAAGAAAAACACCACAAACGCTTTGTTAGTTGATGAGGAAACTGCTATGCGCTAAAGAATGCGTACCGACCTATAACACGAGCATTCTCAAGAAGAATTATTCCATCGACAAAAATAGGTATTCTATCGCCTCAACCCATTCTAGCAGTTATTTTCTGAAGACAAAATTGCGTGCTTTTGGGACGTGCGTTACGCAGACGATATAGGAACATCTGGGTGTTCGTGAGATGGGTTGGTATGTGTTTAAGCAACTGGTTGATTGTTTTGTCATCTGCTCTACACAAGAGATGAACAAATACTTTATGTGGGTATGTGAGTTATTGAACGAACAGTCGGAGTACATAAAAGTCACCCGTGAGAAACCGAAAGAAAACTGTTTTCCATTCTTAGACGCCCAAATCAACCTATCCGAAAACGGCTACATCACAAACTGGTATCGAAAGCCAAGCAGTAAGAATATGGCGGTTCATTACCTCTCCTCTCATCCCTCACACACTGAAATGGTGCTTGTAAGAAATATGTTTCTTACCGCCGCCAACGTGCACAAAGGTTAATAAGGGCCGGTCTAGAGATTTCCGTAAGAATGATAGAAATACCATCGGATACTCTAAGACGCCAGTTAGTTCGCAACCGCCTATATGACCGTCTATGTACAACGAAACAGTGCATAATTTGCTCTAACGGTAGAGACGGTGATTGAACGAGCTCGGGTACAACCTATCTGATCACTTGTAAAACGTGCGGGACGAATACGTTGGCGAAACGGGTATACCGCTCTGCGTCCGCATAAAAGAACATGTAGTCGGTAAATCTAAATTAAAACCAAGCACTCCACTGGGCGCACACAGGATGCAGAAACACAACGGAGACTGCTGATCCAATGACCTGACACAGGCACAGTCCTCGCCCATGTACTACTCTGTGCGGCTGCTACCCACCAAATAACTTAAATACTTACAACAAATAAACAGATAGGTGTTTAAATGAAGCTATTTCTTATGCGAATAGAAATTTATTTGTTAAGTTTTATCTTCTGGGGTTATGAAAGTTTTTAGCTGAGTAGATCGCATCTGTTTGACCTTTCCAGGCTTTGAAGAAGGCAAAACCGTCGAAACGTCAGATATTGTATCCTAATAAATTCTATAATAACAACCTCGTGCTTACTTATTGAAGAAAAACATCCAGTATAAAGGATATTAAAAAATGAAATAAAAATTCATGGCAAACACATAGAAGAAGCTGAATCACGAAGCGGACAATACAAGGGACAATGTGAAACAAAGCCTTTATTTGGTTTGATCAATGACCCATTGAGCATATGGGGATGACACTGCATCAGCTGCAATTGAAACAAAAGCTGGTACATCGTAAGTGTGGTTAGCCATAACGACCTGGAAAAAAAGCGTTTTTCTACCTCTCCTGACGACGAATGAGACACAAAAGACTCACTTTGTGGAGCTCCTCAACCCGCTGCTCTTGCGTCTTAAAAATCATGACCACTTCGGAATCTTCATGCAGCTTCCCCTCCCATTCATATCTAAATCAGCATTATCTGGATAATAACTGATCTCTAATCAATATTTGTAAAATATACATACATAGATGTTACACTGGGAATGATATTTACACAAGCCGCCACCTTGTTCTCCACTGCCGCCCTGAAAGTTATCTTCAAAATGTAAAAGACAGTTTGAAAAGCACAAATAAACAAAATATCCACTAAAGGCCAAACTATAACAAACCTAGCAATCTTAAGGGCAACATCTTTCGAAGGAGCCGTAACATAAACAACACGAAGGTTACTCATTCGAGATAACACTGAGCCCACACTTGCAGCCATAAATCTGAATCAAACAAACTTCCTTTTTGAAGTTCTTAACGAAAAAGTTATTTATTAAGCTGATAACGGCTTAGAAGCGGTATTCTAGAACAGAATTACAAATAAAGAAGTCGCATAAGGGACAACTTATCACATCACAATTAATGGAACTTATAACAAAACAGGGCGCGTGTGGCGCAGTCTTCAAAGTAGAAGACTCCATAAAGGCAACTATACTTTTGTTCTTCTTACGCAACAAACTTGGACTTGAAGTTTCTGCACCACACCAAAATAGCCCTACATGTACACCTCGTCCCAATAGTCGACATTATTTTCTAGTTTACAGGGAACCAATGAAAAACGCTCTACGGACATTGAAAAGTAATTTGTGAAGGAAAACTTTCCATCAAGTCCCACATATCTCATTGAGAAACAGATCTTATAACAACGTTGAAGTGAAATTGGAAGATTCCTCTCTATATTTTTTGTTAAATAAGGCAACTTCTGTTCAAAACTAGTGTCCTTCACAAAATTTAGTAAGTCCAGTTATGAAATTTTGGTAACAGACTTGAAGGACTGAAAATATTTTTGGTTCTGCCTTTTCGAATAGTCGACTTCGCAAAAAACTATTCAGAGCATTTAAAATACGCAACAGGCTGCCAGATAGGTATAAGACAGCGATATTTGAGGGCTTGATTACGCACAATTTCTGGAGCATTACAACTGAAAAGTGACTATCATCTCTATAGATAAAGAGACTTACTAATAAAAAAAAGATAAAGCTCTCGGTGTTGATGAATAATTAGCAGATGCGCCATGCACTCGCCTCCATTAAGAAGCGTTCAAGATGAATGAATGCATATCTGGCCTTTACAATGACTCGCGGTGGCCTACCGAGCATCGAACCAGTGATAGTGTACTTCCAGACAAGGGCGGTACCAACCTCGAGGACAACAACCTCGGCAAGGCCGACCTCGGAGAGATGGAGGGCACGATCAGCCAGAAGAGCGGGGATCGATCCTACGTGTATTTCAGGGCGCCTCCAATCACTGCGCTACACACGCTCTAGCTTAGTGCAAGCTTACTCATATGGAAGTCAAAATGCATTAAAACCAATTTTTCTGTGTTGAATAGTACGGACTGCAGTCATCTATGTCATGCGATACACATTATCGTTAGTTCGATCCTGTTTTTCATTTTAGTTCACGCTCCATTTTATAGCCAACGCAGAGGACGACCAACGAAACAGGTTGTAGGAGACTAAATCACTAATAGAGCTATATTACAAAGTGGTACTGAAAGCCAAGTAGCAAAAACATCTTGGTCCATTACCTCTCCTCTCACCCCTCTCACACGAAAAGGACGCTTGTAAGAAACATGTTCCGAACAGCAACCAACGTGTGCACGAGAAAACAACAGAGAGAGGAGTGTCGAAATTTGGCACGGCAAATAGCCCTTTCAAATGGCTACGAAACTGTAGCTCGGGATAGGTATAGGGGAAACGCTAAGTCTCCAAATGACAACTCTAGCGATAAAAAGGTCCCGTTTTTCCAGTCCTTCATCTTAAATGATGTAAGCGCAGCTATAAAACGCTGCTTAAGAAGGGCGGGTATAGAGAATTCGCTCACGATAAATGAAATTCCACCGAGCAATCTAAGAAGTCAGCTAGTTCATAACTGCCTATGTGACCATCTATGTGCAACTCAAAATTGCATAATTTGTCCTAATGGTGGAGACGGTGATTGCATGAGCTCGGGTACAGTTTATCTGATCTCCTTTAAGCCGTGCGGAGACGAGTACATTAGTGAAACGGACGGGCCATTCTGTGTCCGCATATGACCTAGGGACATAGCCAGGAGGACTTTGAGGTACGTGTCACGATCGTCGCACAGGAATCGAGAACACAAGCGCGCAAAACTCTCGAGGCGTTCTGGATTAATTCCAGAAATCCGAAAATGAACCACAGGGAAGAATTCCTTATTATCACGCGTGATATTGGGCAGCACATAAGTCTGTTATTCTGATGGGAGGAGTACATTACATGTGAATTCTGTGCGGTTGGTCTCCACGCGGCATACTCAGTGGAAACCTCATAGAAAGCGGTGAGTGTGCAAAGCTGTGTTCTGTTTGATTGAAATCCTGGTTTAGTGTTTTCTCTGTTTGGTTATGGAGGTGTTTGGCCGAATAGATTGCTGTCAACTTGACCTTCCCAGGCTCTGAGGAAGGTGAAGTTCGTCGAAACGTCAGCTTCTTCGTGAATAAAGAATAAAAATAACACCTCGCGTTTGCTCAACAAGAATACGAAGATTGCTTGATCAATGCCGAGGTTAATATAAAGTTGGTCGTGTGACTAATAGAACCTATCAATACGAGCCGTAACAGAATATGCAGGCCCCAGGTATCGACCAATCCCTCGTCCCGATTAGATGTGGATTTGCTTTCCAACAGTACATCGCACTAAAGAACAAATTTGATATGGTCTTAAGTTATTTAAGATCAGCCCAAATGGTACCAACACCTACGGGATTTTAGCGTGCAAAAAAACTGATAACTGCAGATATGGCTCAGTTTCAGTGAGAAGACTTATGCACGATTTGCTCCAAGAAGTGACTATGCCTGCACATCGGTAATTCCCACGCATGAGTTTCTTTAGCTGAGAGCTTATTGCAGGGGAAAAACCATGTTATTACGATTTTTACGAAGAACAGTAAAGAACTTCTCATGTGAGTCATTGAAATGATGATGTTGGAGAGGGGACAATAAACAGAACAATATAACCAGAGTTTTGTAACCGGAGGGTACAATTGTTCAAGAGAAAAGGAAAAAAAGACATTATTATATATATAATTCATGATAAGACTGCGAAAAGTCATCAGAACCATAGATGACTATAAACTAGGGATAAAAGGAAGCTCTTAGAGATCATTAGCGAACAGAGAGTGGAATCTACACAAAACTCTTCTTCAAATTGGTCACTCAGCTGTGATCTATCCTAGATCTATCTTGGTATAGCAACCACGTGTGTGAAACGTCCATATAAATAAATAAATAAATAAAAAACCTTTTCCCAAGTCACCGATATAATAAATTATTAAAAGCTTTAAGCAGCAAAAGCTCTTTTTACGCACAAGTGTATGAAAAATCTATAGTGAATGGGTGCCGAAAACTTCTCTGAAAGACCTCAGAAAGACAACCCATATTCCATTCAAAATACGAATGCTTCCACATGTTCTAATTTTCATGTCCTTGAAGAAACTGGTATCAGAGGATCCAAAAGTTATTCCGGTTATCCAGAAGTCAAATTTTTTAGACTGTGCTCAATCGGTTCTCGGTTCCTACAGCTACAGAAATTTTGTGTATACCAACACCGATGGATGCTTCCAAAACTCGAGATCTCTCACTATGCGCACGCAGTACACACAACATCAGAAGCAGAAGGCAGTACAGGTACTGCCGAAAGTACTACTTTTATAACCAATACCAGTTACGTGAGAAGTTAACATAGGTTCATACTATTTGGAAACTCGTCTGAAATGTACAAGTACCCGCATAACTCTACCCACCTGATAATTTCTTGGCTGAATGAAAGCATCTCTATACTGATAATTAGTTTAAAAAAAGTCTTCTGTGAAGATCTACAGCGGAGGAGCACCAGTAGAAAAACAAGAAAGGATTTTCCAGGTATCCGAATGGAGCTGAAGAGATGACAATGAACAGCACAAAAAGCCGGAGTCGTACGGTGTTGAAGTGAAAAGACAATAGGGACATTCTTCGTATTCTTGTTGAGCAAACGCGAGGTGTTATTATTATTCTTTATTCACAAATAAGCTGACGTTTCGGCGGACTTCGCCTTCCTCAGAGCCGCTTTCTATGAGGCTTCCACTGAGTATGTATGACATTATGATTCCATGTGAATTCTGTGCGGTTGGTCTCCACTCCACATACTCAGTGGAAGCCTCATAGAAAGCGGCTCTGAGGAAGGCGAAGTCCGCCGAAACGTCAGCTTATTTGTGAATAAAGAATAATAATAACACCTCGCGTTTGCTCAACAAGAATACGAAGAATTACTTGATCAATGCTGAGGTTAATAGAAAGTCGGTCGTGCAAGTTACAATAGGGACATTCTCATAAAGCCCACAAGTGATGATGCCACCTTTTCCACAATACACCAAGAACGCAGATTACTCAACATAAGTCACTCGACGTCAGGCCTACATAAAACCCTTCTTCCAGTCACCCACTCAGACGTGTTTGGTCATGGATCTTTGTACAGCGAACAAGAGTGTAAAACAGCCGAAACCCTTCTTCCAGTCACCCACTCAGACGTGTTTGGTCATGGATCACGCGAACAAGAGTGTAAAACAGCCGGATGTCTTCAATTTGGACGCATATTTGCAGTACATTGGAATTTGGAATCGGTAGTACTTCCATGCCAGTGACTTCTCGTTTAGTTTTAAAACGCGGCAAGTGGATAAAGGATAAAGCTTTTGGCGTTGATGAATCCCTGAGGGATGGGCCATGCAGTCGACTTCATTAAGGATCGTTGGAGGTGATTGACTGCATAGCTTTACCTTTATAATGACTCGCAGTGGCCTCCTGATGTATCGAGCCAGTGCTGCTATTGTCCCAGACTAGTCTAGTACTAATTTGCCGATCCCGGAGGAATGGAGGGCTTGGTGAGCCTGGGACACGGGATCGACGTCATGTGTATTGCAAGGTGCCCCCGACCACGGCACCATACGCGCCACGGAAAAAAAGCAGCAGTAGTGGACAAAAGTCATTAAAATGATGTGAATGGTGTTACTAAGCACATATCAAAGCACTGCGATTGCAAACACACTATAAAACATGAAAAGGAGGTCAGCACTAAACATCCCATTTAATAAGGTAAGGTTTGCGAGAACAAGGTCCCATTTATTCCGCCCTCATTTATAGCCAAATAAGTACACATATAAAACGTTGATTAAAAAGGTCCGGCTCAGAGAAATCGGTAACAGTGATTGAAAGACACCGAACAGTCTAAGACGCAATGTGAACTCTGTGCGGTTAGTCTCCACGAAGAGTACTCAGAGCAAAATTAACTGAAAGCGGTGAGATGTCAAGAAGCCGTTTCGTCTTCAGTGCGATTGAAGTCTAGGTATCGTGGCTTTTCTGTTGAGGTTATGGAGGTGTTTGGCTGACTAGGCTTTACTTAACTTTACCTTCCTATACTCTGAAGAGGCGAAATCCTCCGAAACGTTAGCTTTTTTGGATATATAAATAGCAAAGAACAATATCGTTTGTGCTAATCAAAAAAACAGCGAATCACTAAGTGCATTACTTGCAGGAAAGAGAGAGAGCGCAGTGGTTAGTGATGCAGTCCACCAGGAAACAAGGTGCTGGTTCGATCCTCTAACGCTCTCCCTCAATTGACGTGGGAACACTTAGGTCGTAACCTCTTAGATTACATGAAGAATGGACTCGATTACTATCCTACAACCTTCACAGAGAAGACAAAATCCTCAATCAGCAGCAGAAGCGACAAGCGAAACGTTAGACGACCTTTACAGATGGTGAATACAAGGAGGGTGAATCGAGAACATGAAATACTTGGATTTAAAATCAATAAAAATTAATTGTAGGAGACACTACTGCTTAGGATATTGCAAACCTGCTCATAAAAATGCACTTTTTCCTTTTAGTGCAAGCTTTAAGTAAAGGATTTCCTGTATGCACAATCAGCAACTGAAAATTGTCGAACAAGGGTACGAACTGCGACTTCTAAATTAATTTCCTTAATTCCACATGCTAGCACAGTGGCAGTGATGTCCGTCATCACGAGCACGGTGATAGTTCAATTCCGCTTCGGGCCAAGCCTTTTATCCCTCTTGGATCGGGAAATTGGTACCGGACTTGTCTGAGAAAACATTACTCTCTGTCCAAATGGGAACGTTCTAGACCGGCTATCTCGAGACTTCAGGGAGAAATACTCGACCAACATTCTACGACATTCAAAATGAAATAAAAATCCCAAGGAGCAACCGAAGCCACACGTAAAAACTTGGAAGACCTACGCGGATGATGGATGCGAAGAAATGAATTGGATGTGAAAAGTGCTGGGATCCGCTAAGTAGACGTGAAAATGGATCAAATAAAATAGAAATAAAAAATAACTCTACGTGAGAAATGCAAATTGTACGTATGCATACGTTACGTACAGCAGAATACAAAAGAAATGCTTTTGAGCTTCACCTATATCACCTGTAGTCCAGCTGATCGTCGAGTGACTCGAGCGGGCGCCAGTAAATCTTCCACTTTTCCCCGTCTCGTGCAAGACTAGCCTAGTGAGTTCTTCTCGTTCTAGGGACTCATCGATCATCATACTTTCTCCTAGGCTCTTCATGAAGAACACTGACCATCGAGTCGGTGGTCTTCCTGCAGTACGTTTGACATCCAGTCACTAACGGCTCTTGTCCATCGGTTGTCATTCATACTCATTACGTGTCCAGCCCACCATATCTTCGACTGTTTGGCGTACAGAATGGCATCTTTGATTTTTGACTGTTGACGCAGGTCGGAGCTCCGGATCCCATCCTTTATTTGTGTGAAACGGGATACTCCTAGCATCGTCCATCATTTTTCGACTGCGCGTTCAATAACGCTGAGGGATCTTTCATCCTACATACGCAGCGACCAGGTTTCACACAGATACGTTAAAACACGACGAATCGTGGAGTCGAAAAAGTGGGCACGTAGCAAGTGTCCGTTTTTCTCTTCACTACATCCTCGATTCTTTTGAAAGTTCGCCAAGCTGCTCGCTTTCTTCTGCTCAATTCTGTAGCCAAGTCGTTCATCACGTTGATTCTCCGAT
The DNA here is from genome assembly GCA_009735665.1 of Angiostrongylus cantonensis. NCBI lineage: Eukaryota > Metazoa > Nematoda > Chromadorea > Rhabditida > Metastrongylidae > Angiostrongylus > Angiostrongylus cantonensis. The sequence goes on along the minus strand of MQTX01000044.1, from coordinate 1,515,911 downwards.
CTAGATAGCGTAACTGGAACATTCAGAGATATTCGTTCCGTTGAGTGTGAATGGGGCAAATGAAACCAATCCGTTCTTCATGAACATCGTTTTCTTGAGATATAGTCGAAGATCAGTCTTTCCACAGGCTTTGTCAAAGTCGGCAAGCATACGTTCCGCTTGGCTAATGGTGTTATAAGAACGATATCATCAGCAAAGCGAAGATGATGTAACTGCCAACCATCGATTTTCACTCCTATGTTGTACCGTTCTAATGTTCGCATGGCGTTCTCGAGGGTAGCGGTGAATAATTTTGATAAGATGCTATCACCTTGCCTGATCCCTCTTTTGCGTCAATGTTAATTTCGTTGTAGAACGGTGATATCTTGGTTGTGAAATTTTTGTGCAGCCTACGAAGAATCTTTATGTACTGAGTAGGGACTCCTTGACTACCAAGGGCTTCTATGACTGCTTCTATCTCAAATGAATCAAAGGCCTTCTGTAAATCGATGAAAGTGAGACAGAGCGATCTTCTGTACTCTCGCGATACAACGATGAACCTTGTTATCGTGTGGATGTGGTCCATCGTACTAAATCCTTTTCGAAACCCTGCTTGCTCACATGGCTGTCCTTTGTCCAGTGTTCTGTCAATCCTGTTTAGGATGACTCGAGTGAAAAGTTTGTAGACGACAGACAGCAAGCAGATTGGGCGATAGTTGCCGATATCGTGTAGGTCACCCTTCTTCCGCTTTTGAGCATAACGTTTAAAATATCAGTGAAAGATTGTGACAATAAGATTTAGTTTAGATTAAGACAATAAAAAGAATAAAGGATTAAACCCTCCGCGTTGATCAATCCCTGAGGGACGGCCCAAGCATTCGACTTCACTAAGCACCGTTGGAGGTCATTGAATGCATATCTGGCCTTTACAATGACTCGCGATGGCCTATTGATGTATCAAGCCAGTGCTACTAATTTGTCGCCCCGGAGGAATGGAGCGCTTGGTGAGCGGACACGGGATTGACCCCATGTGCACTGCAAGGCGCCCTCGACCACTACGCCACACACACCTTATAAGAGTTGATAGCGGTTTACAAAAAACACACTCTGTTAAAGCACACTGCTGATGGACCCATACTCTGCGAGCATCTAACTTCTCTTAAACTCTTCAGTGAGTTATAAACCACAAAAACGAACACTTTCCGCGTGGCTGGTGTGCCATGCACTCTACTTCATCAAGGTAAAAGTGATTGAATGCATATCTAGCCAAGTTAGTGTTGCTGTCCTCCCGGACAAGGATGTTACCATAGCCGGAGCGCGGAGGGTCTTGGTGAGCGGATAGCACAGTGGTAGCGATGTCTTTTATAACGAGCATGGTTCTAGTTCGATTCCGCTCCGGGCATCCAAGATTCTAATCACTACGGGGTCGGGAAATTTGTACCGAACTTCTCTGCGAAAAAAAAATCACTCCCTGCAATCCAATTGAGAACGCTCTAGCCCGGCTATCTCAGGACTCCAGTCGCTCGACCCGCATTCTACGACAACCAAGATGAAATGAATATCTTCAAGCAGCAACCGAAGCCACACGTAGAAACTCGGAAGACCTTAGTGGACGATGGATGCGAGGAAATGAATTGGATGTGGGAAGTGCTGGGATATGCAAAGTAGACGTGAAAATGGATCAAATAAAAAAATAAAAAATAAAAAAAATTACTAAGCACTAGCTTCTCTTACTTTGTTGTGAATAGAAAAAAAGGACGTTGTACTGAACAACGCCCCTACATATAAAGTGGTAAAACTTGTGACGAAACTCGTTAACAAAAACCTTACTTCAAAACTGGACATGAAAATTTGGTGCAGAACTTCTCTGTCTGGCTACACTAAATCGGCCATACATAACGAAAACGAAATGGTCCTAACTTCTACCTGAATTACCCCTGTTAACATTGTCATAAACTGTAAGGTGCATGGTCGCATTTCCTTCCCTATTAAAAACCTAAGGTTTAACGGATGTTTAATAAATGACTATGCTCTCGGCATTGATCAATCTCTAAGGGAAGCGCCATGCATTCGACTTCATTAAGAATCTTTTGGATTTAACTGAATGCATATTTAATGCTGACCTTTACAATGACTCGCGGTGGTCTACTGATGTGTCGAGTCGGTGCTGCTATACTCCCTGACAAGTGTGGTGGCCTGCCGACCCCGGAGGGATGGAGGGTTTGGTGGGCCAAGGGCATGAGGATCGATCGCATGCGTAATTCAGGGCGCCTCCGACCACTGCTTTGCACGCGACCAACTGATGTTTAACGTAAATGAATTCAGATATCATGAAAACTCACAAAAGTAGCGAGAAGAGAAATAGTAGGAATGCGAATCGAGGCACGACTTGGAGTCGACCTTAACACTCGCCTCTTTACTGAAGAACTGTCTCTTCACTGTCAACTACAGATTGCGAAATAACGCACCTACCAGAGAATACACTGAACTCTTGGAAAACAGTTTATTCTCTAACAGAGACATTGAGCTCCAGAAGACACTGAAAGGATAGTCATCTAGGCTGATACAAAAGTCTGTTTGTTTTCCAAGCAGAATCTGCAAGAGTGAACGCGGTAGAGAGATGGCAGGTCGTATAAGAGCTTCGGAAAGGGTTAAGAAACAGAATATCGCTGGAACGAAAGAAGAGCCAGCACAACTGCGAAATGTATAAGTGCTTTGTACAACGTATGAGAGAAACTGGTAAGTTTCTTCAAAACAGTGCTGGATACACCAAAAGCCAACGACGGTGAAAGCAGGGTTAACCGCTTTGAAAAGAAAAACTCCTACTACAGGAAGAACCAGCACGTTTGAATGTGACTTAGCAGTTATGTGTAAATGAAACCTGACGGAGCCTAGAAATAAACGGTCCATCCGAGAAAGAACGTGCAATAACTGGTATAGTGAGAAGTATAATGTAATTGTGCGGCTAAGTGCTTTGTACAACGTATGAGAGAAACTGGTAAGTTTCTTCAAAACAGTGCTGGATACACCAAAAGCCAACGACGGTGAAAGCAGGGTTAACCGCTTTGAAAAGAAAAACTCCTACTACAGGAAGAACCAGCACGTTTGAATGTGACTTAGCAGTTATGTGTAAATGAAACCTGACGGAGCCTAGAAATAAACGGTCCATCCAAGAAAGAACGTGCAATAACTGGTATAGTGAGAAGTATGGTAATTGTGCGGCTGACGTGCTCAAGAGGTCAGCATGACGGCGCCGTCTCGGCCACTCGAATGTGTCGTTCGGCCATCCCCGGGGATTTCCACCCACTTCCCGCTCAACGTCTGCTCTGGATGGTGGTGCTCGCAGAGATCATGTGCTTGCCAGGTTTCGCTCGTTCCGACATCTCCTAACATCCTAGCTGTTTTCTGGTTTGCCGTCTCTTTCTGACTGCTGAACATTCCGTTAAGCTCCTCGTTCATGGTGCACTCGGTCCCATCTATTCGTGAATTTTTAGGTAGATGCTTTCTCATTGAGCCGCAGTCCGTCTCAATAGCATCTTTCAATTTAAAATGTATTCGTATCTAAATGAAAGCGATGATTCCACCACGGTGAATATCAGCGCCTATGGGAAATTTCTCCCAGGAAAAGGTTTGTTGTCCAGCTTTTAGAAAGCTTTTGAGATGCTCACCATCATATATGCAACGTTAATCATTTTTACTGTCATTATTCTTCTAGGAAATCACCTCCTCACTATCGGGGCTAAATATTTGCGATTATTTCGCACCAATCCTTACACGCTAAGCCCACCAAGGGATACGACTGAGGAATGGCAACAGGGAACGAAGTTGGAATGCGTTTATAGTTGTCGATTTATGGCTCCCATTCAGTCGTTCGCTAAGGCGAGGCTTCCAGGTGCGACTATTCAATACATTCGCTACGATTTCGATCTTTGTTGGCAATTTGTTTATTTGAGGAATTGACACAACAGGGTTATAAGAGGTGAAGTACGCTAGAAGTACTACTTTCATCTTCAGTTTGTTTAAAATTCGAAAGGTTCAGCTTTTTCATGCTTTAAAATATAGCCTTCGAAATTCTTAAGAAACAAATCGCAAGCACCGCTATCATCGGGCACTTCATCGTCTCTTGCTGGACTTAGTCCCTCTTGTTTAATCTGGTCGTTAGCTGCTCCCTTTATTTTAACGAGGAAAGGTGAAAATGTCCGATTTCTAAGTTCCACACATCCAGAATCCTTGGTTTAATGGGTGGACTTATTTAGTTCAATTCATTTCACTGGTTTATTCCTATTAATAGTGTTCACAGTGCGTTGAGAGGCCTTTATTTAAGGTTGAGGGGTAAATTCTGCAGTGTGGGAGCCATTATATGATTCCAGTACTTATGAATCTGTTGAAGACTTTAAATATTCTCGTTCTGACGATTCGTCTTAGGGTACACAGCTTCTGACGCTATGCTGTTAGCCTTCGAGGGTTGCAATGTGTCCGTTGTCGCCATTGATGGAGAGGACAGAGCACTCAGTACCATTTCCCTGCACAGTTTTTCATCTGAATTCAAGCGTGATGGCTTTACGCACCACTTTCATGAGCCGATTGTTAGGGTTCGGTTTCAGTTCTTTTCATATTTTTCATCTTTGCTTCTGTTTAAGGCCTTCTAATCTTTACTAATTTTATCAATTAAGCATTTGTTGCTTTAATAGTAGAAGGTTCAGGTTGCGTGCTATATTTTCTATCTGTTTCTTGGTAGAAAATTGTAGTCTATGGGAGAAAAAACCCGTCACATTTAGGCTGATCCGGCAAATAGATGTGGCGCTGTCATCGTTTATGACAGGATTCTTGGCATACTGCCTTTCGATGGAGACTTCATAAACAGTTTCTCAATTCCACTATCAGAGATCGACCATCGGTATCGTATTTAGTTCTCCTTTCCATTGCCATTCCTACTCATTGATAATAATAAATATGAAAGCTAAGGAGGCATATCTGCAGTGCAGGACTATTACAGTCCCCATCCTTATGATTCGTTGGAGACATTCTGCTCTATTTTGTCTTATTTTTTGTTTTACTTCACTTTACTTTATTTTTATATTTTACTAGAATTGTGCTTTATTTCTTTTACCAACAGTCTCACTTATATTTTTTCACCACATTCTTTTTTAGTTCCATAGATCCATTTGTCCAGCAATGGTCGGAGGCTCCTTGCAATACACATGGGACCGATCCCACGCCCGAAGCTCACCAAGCCCTCCATCCCTCTGGGGTCGGCAAATTGGTACCAAAGTTGTCTGCGAGTTCTCCTAGCACTGGCTCCATACATCGGTAGACCACCGCGAGTCATTGTGAAAGCCAAATTATGTATTCGGTTATCTGCAACGGCGCTTAATGAAGTCGAATGCGTGACACCTCCCTCAGGGATTGACTGACACCAAGAGCGTTAAGACCTTTGAGAGCTTTACCAGAATGGTGAATGTGTATGACGCGGCCTGTATACTATAGATAGGAAATAGAATGTAAGCAATCCAGTGTTGTTTACCTTCGCTCCATTTATTGGTTTGGAAGGCTAAACATGCTTTTGTTCTAGTTTTCCTTGGTTTCATTATTTTTTTAAGGCTTGAAAATGTGGTCGATATAGTCTTCCTCGATGGATATTATGAACCTACATTACTATTCCTTTACGAGCCACATCAAACAACAGCGGGAAGGTTAGTGTGGTTTCTTTCTCACTTGGATACGTTAGTGTATTTCAAATTCCCATCTTCAGGAATAACTTCCGTTTTAAAGCTACAGCGTCCGGATTTCCAACCCAATAGTTCCTTTCAGAGCCTCAGTGCGGTATGACACAATGCATTTGCTGGGAGTATCAGTGAATGTTTTTGATGAACAGGTAGCTATCGTGTGGCAGGTTGGAAGCCTTCCTATGGATTGCAATAGGTGAGTTTCATTTATTCCGTAACGCCTTCATATCTTTAGTTGCTATCGCACAGAACGAAAGATTATCACATTGTTTGTTTTCGTCTCATTCGAGCGCGCACCCAAGATTTCTCCATTTTACCAACTGCGTACACATGGGCCATTGGGTTATCTGGTCTAAGAAAGTAGGCATCATCATGTGTTTCTTCTGGGTTATTTTTGAAATAGTCTAAACATCGCTACGATGGTCCTCCTGCTTTGCGCGGCATCTATTGGGGCACAGTGGATTGTTGTCTACTGGTCGTCATTAAGATGCATCATATGTCTGGCCTACATGTTTCTTGATATCTTATGATATACTGCACTATTTCCTATACTTGATCTTAGGTGTATGTCACACCTTTGGATTCGTTAGACCTATATGACACGGGATGTTTCTAGCATAACACATTGTATAGAGTTGAAGGTGGATAACCTGAACGACCCGTCATCTTGCTTACGTAGCTTCCAGGACTCCGAAGCCTTTATCAGTTTCAGATACACAACTGGAGCATTCGGAGATATTCCTACCGTTAAGAATGAATGAGGCGTCAATTTCTCATGAACTTTCTTTTTCTGAAATTAAAGCAGAGATAGTTCTTTCCACAAGCGTTGTTGTTGAGTTGCCCAGTATTTACTGCACTTGGCTAATGTTCGGTATTATAAGAACGGTATTGTTAACAAAGCGAAGATGGTGTGGCTGCCGACGGTAGACTTTTACTGTCATCTCACTTCAGTTTTCGCACGAAATTCTTGAGATTAGTGCTGTCTAGTGTCGATGACTTATTCTCTCCTTGTAGTTGCTTCAAAGGGGCGGACTTTGGCCAAGCTGTACTCCGGACTCCAGGGAAACACAATAGCTTAACCAGCAAAACTCCGAGAAAATGGAAATGTTGCTAGGGCCCGCACAACTAGTGATGACGGACGATCCAAGTATTCAACTAGTTGCTTTAACAACGCTGCAAATTTTTAAAAACTTGAACCGCTTATAATTTTCGTTAATTTATGTTTTGAACAAATTTAGGAAAAACGTTGAGAAATCATTTGCACTTTAGAGTGCTAAAGCAAAGCACTGCCTACAACTACGCTAAGTTCCTAGTAACTCACAGAGACGTCTTAACAGTCTTGTTATGAGTAGGAGACATATTAGTAGCGTGTTATGCTCCTTAAATATAGATATAATGCTCAATTTTTTTATTGCCTCATTTTTTTAAAATCCTGTTCTATTCTTGATAGTGGATGTTCTTCAGGCTTGTAGCTGTTCCGAAACCGTTAGGAGGTGTTCTTGTGGTTGGATCGAATGAGGTCATCTACCTTAACCAATCAGTCCCTCCTTGTGGGATTAGCCTTAATAGTTGTTACGATAACTTCACGAAGTTCCCTTTGAAGGTATTGTGTGGATCTTCCTTATATCGCTGCAAATGTGGAGACGGCAGTTGCATCAGTTATACCCGAATCACCTTTAGGATTTGAAGCACATGTCGATGACACTGGATGCCGGTGCTGCAGAGTGGATCGGCGTTAATCGTATTGCATTAGGAACTCTTTCTGGCAGGCTCTTTATCCTAACATTGATCACCGATTCATCTGAAACGGTCCGATCGCTTACTATGGAGCATGTTTTCGGTGAGTCTCGTTAACACACCTCTTGCGGCTCATGTATTGCTTTCTGTTGTACTTTTTCAGACACGTCAATCGCTTACTGCATGTCTCTGTGTGCTCCTGGATTCCTATTTATTGGTTCTCGACTTGGTGATTCACAACTCTTAGAGTTTTCTGTGGAAAAGAAAGAGAAAGGTAAAGTTCCTCTTCTATGAAAACCTGTAATGCAATTTCCTTCAGTGTATTAAAACTCAGATGCACGTTTGGGTATAGAGTGACTTACGACCAACATCTTCAACAAAAGTGTGTGGTAGTAATTGCTATTTCTTTTGATTTATCGATTTCTTGGATTCGTTAGTTAAACAGAGCGCATGTGGCGCAGTGGTTGGAGGAGGCGCCCTGTACACACATAGGATCGATCCCCACAGTCCTAACCTACTAGGCCTTCCATCTCTCCGGGGTCGGCAGATTGCTACCAAGCTTATATGGGAGGATAGCAGCATTGACTCGATACAGAGGTAAGCTACCGCGAGTCATTGTATAAGCCGGATATGCATTTAGTCACCTCCTACGATGCTTAATGAAGTCGAATGCATGGCTCACCTCTCAGAGGTTGATCAACGCTCAGAGCTTTATCTTTTTTTTTGGTCTAACATACATCGTGGTGTGGCTGTTGTGCTGAATAATCATTTTTGCTGTTGTGCTGAATAATCATTTTTTGGCTTAGCCTTATCACAAAATGTTTTGTACAGCCCAACATTTTCGATATGTTGAGATGCTGTTTAGAGGACTATTCCTAGTTCTTTCATATCGTATGCCATTGTTATTACTTGACTTATTATGCTCATGTGACGGTTGTCAGCATTATATACGACGAACTCAGATGGGGAAATTCTTCCTGATATCAAACGACCTCGCATTGAAGAGAACATAGTTATCGATGAAGATGATATCGAACTTTATGGGGAGCGTATTATTGAGCAAGTGGTGAGAAATTCATGTCCTATATTATTTTATTTGAAATCATATTTTTGGTATTTTGTAAAAAATGTGGTCTCACAGCGGAACGACTAATGTTGAGTGACTTGCAGGCCCCTGTTATATCAAATGTGGAGGAGAAACTTGTGTTTCGTGAATTAGATCGTCTGACCAACATTGGTCCCATTAAAGCGATGACAGCAGGTGGAGCTCATGGAATCAGTCCGATCCTGCTTGAACAAGAGCGATCGGATCCTCTGTTTGACATTGTAAGGATCACTTCATTCTTCAGCACTTCTTATTGTTTCCCATAAAGCCAAGGTTCAGAATAGGATTATTTTCTAATTTTATAGGTTACCGCGTCTGGCTATGCTGTCAACGGCTCGATTTGTGTACTTCAGAGAACGGTTCGACCTGATATTATCACGAGCAGTTTGTGTGTTTTTACTTTCTCTTTTAATCCATGTAATACATTTCGGGATTAAGTTATCCCTTGGTTGTTCATTCGCTGTTCAGCTTACATGATGCACAGCAACTTTGGGCAGTTGGCCGACGAGAGGATGACTCGCATAAGTCAGTGGTAAATGATTAGCAGGTACAAGATTAGAAGATAACTAATGTTTAGGTACCTTATTGTTTCCCGAACACGTTCTTCTCTTATTCTTGAATTGGGCGATGATATGGTTGAGTTGGAAGAACCACTTTTTCTGTCAGATGAGCCAACCGTTGCTGCAGGAGAGCTCGCTGATGGTGGGCTCGCTGTTCAGGTTTCTTTTTAATTGCGATGCTTAGGGTTATTTTTGCTAAATCTTATTCATTTTGTCACTTGAGTTTTATTCTTTATTATATATATATATGATATTTATTTGATAGAACCTAGGTTACCTCTCTTCGAGTCGCTTTGGTGGCAGAGGAGAAACAATTGCAACAAATAGATCTCGATTCTAATTTCCCAGTTGTGGCTGCTTCCATTGTTGACCCTTATGTTGCTCTTCTTACTCAGAATGGTCGGCTAATGCTCTTCCATCTCGTAATGCATCCTTATGTCCATATAAAGGTAAGCGTTTTAATGACCAAGGATATCTTGCCATTGTTGCATTGTTTTGAAGACTTGTTTTCAAGGAAATAGACATTTCAACAAGTGCTTTTGCCGAGAAGACTATTCACCATCGAGCTCCGCTTACAGCATTATCTATTTATCGTGATATGAGTGGTCTGATGATTTTTTCGGAAGGCGGAGATGAGAGTGCACTGAATGAGAGGAAATTTTCTAAACCGAAGAAAGTATGCTGACGACCTTCCCATTGTTTCACTAAGTCCCCGATTATTATTTTTAAAGAAAATGGCAAGCCGACATGGTACGTTGGATTCTGTTGATATTGATCTTTACGGAGAAGAAGGCGTCTCGCTGCTACCACCGGTTGTGGATGAGGAGGAGCTTCTTTACGGTGACGTTGCAGCAAACAAGAAAGGTCTCACATTTGGCCAATGCGTCCGTTTACGTTGTTCATTGTGATTTGAATTCAGATGATGGTGTTCGTAAGAGAAAACGCATGGCTGAGATAACAAGTATCACAACTGGTGGTGAGGAGTCGGATGCAATTGATCCTAACACAGGTTTCATTTTGTTTCAAAATGAATTCTCTCTTCGACTTTTAATTGACATTTTGATCTTGCTAATTTTTTTTGGGCCATTATTTTCATTTTCTTGAATAGAAATTGTAGTGGAACCAACATATTGGCTCATATTGGCTCGTGATAGCGGAAAGATTGTGGTACATTCGCTTCCAGATATGGCAATAGTATACCAGGTACACCTTTTTGTGATTTATTGTGTTTCTGAAAATTTGAAGAAAGACGTCGGCTATGAATGCACCAGTTGGTTCTATGTTGTTAATACATTGGTCCATTCCATTTAGAATCCCTCTTTAATCGTTTGCTTTAAGCAGTTCACTTTTTTTGTTTGTGGATGTAAATGGTTGGAAAGATGCTTCGAACCGTATTTTGACGTTGAGACATTTGATGTGCAACTAGCCACTGTTTACTTGGATGCGTTTATATCTACTCTGTTTAACGTTGTATCGTGAAGTTACTTACCTGGCTACTTTAGCCATTGTGGTTTCCTGGAGTCCCGAAGACAGCCTGGTTAAGGTCTGCCTCAGGTCGTTAGCAGAACAGGCAGTCGCCACGCTTGTGGATCAGAGAGGGGTTTGCCACCGTTCGACTATTTTGGTACTAGGACGGTGGTGGATCCTGGTATTGGTTTATTCTTTGCTGGACTTCCTCATGGAAACGCTGGACTCCTCAGCTTGGGAGACCCTGTCGGGGGTGAATGGCGCCGCTGTACATCACAGCCCAACACCTAGGAACACCACTCGGCCACGATGTGGCGGTAAACCGTTGGTGGAAGGTATCGAACTAATTGCGTTAAACTGAGGATAGTTTCTATTATGGCGAAAGCGTTCGGTTTGCATTGTCTCCAAACAGTTAGCACTCCAAGTATATTCTACTTATTCAGGGAGTTGCACGTATTGATATCGCAACTGCTATGGCGGTCATTCATCTGTTAAATTTTGTTTTTGAGGTTTTCAAAGCAGATTTCCTCGTTTAGTGTTATACTAGAAATATATTGTTTGACTGAGTAACCCTTTTTGAAAGGAGATGGTCGTGCAGAACCCTTCTGCAACAAACTCCACCTTTTTGCGTATTTCTTTTTCTCATTTTTGCCAAGGAAATTTGCGTTTAGAGTTGACGTTATGAACAACTTTGATTTTCTTTCAGTTCTTGAAATTTGGACTAATGCCTGAACAGATAACTGATCTTATGCCTGATGAAGAGGAAAAGGATAAAAAAGAGCAAGGTATGGTCATGGAGTAGCGTTTTATTTTGTCTATAGGTATAGGGTGTTTATATGGAAAACTCCGTTGTTTTGTGCTGTGAGTCTTTTAGAAATAGCACTTTAGAGGCTCGAGCAGAGCAGTTTGAGAATTCATCTACGCAGTTTCGGCCTAACGAGCGAATCGTAGAAGTGCAAATTGTTGGTTAGTTTATTTCACTACTCTTTGTTATTTACAGCTCTCAACGGTATTTTACAACAGGCATGGGTATAAATCAGGGTCACCCAATATTAATGGCAGTTATCGATGACCAAGTTATTGCATACGAAATGTTTAAATGGAGGAATCCCATGAAAGGTAAGGCTTTTCTTGTTCTCTTTTGACTTTAGCATGGAAATTTTGCGTGTGTAGAAAACTCCTATTTTTGTACTACAAACTAAGCACTAGTTCATTCTCAAATTCAGAATTAAAATTACAAACAAAGCACAACACCACTCTTCATTGCGCGATAGGGTCTCGTACTTTCTTTACTTTGAAATATGTGATTTATATATATAGTCTGTTTCAAGAACACCTTGCTATCGGATTTCGACGGCTACCAATGACTGTCACTATTAGATCTGCTCCATTTATGGGACATGATGGAAGGAGATCCGAGGTTTTATTGCTATTTATGCTTTATCACAGCGATTTAGTGTTCCATTCCCATCTAGGTCGAAGTTGGTAGGGAAATAGAACAACATCGTGTAATTATTCATCCATTCGAACGTGTCTGTAGCGTGGTAAGTACCTACAGTGGTGTGATTTTATTGCAGTTTTTACAGTTTGAGTTGGAACTTCCTGTGAATGATTGCAGATGAACGGGGTTGTGCTATCAGGAGCCTATCCATGTTTGGTTTTGGTAGGAGCTTGGGGTGGGCTGCAATGTCATCCGCTAACAGTTGATGGTCCGATATCCGCATTTACTTCATTCAACAATCAAAATGTTCCTAACGGTTTTCTGTACATAGCCAAGAATTTGCACGAGTTGCGAATTGCTCGACTGCAGGTAGAGAACTTTATGAGTCAGATCTTGTTCACATTGTATTTTGTTGAGTAGTTAATTGTTTTTTTTTTATAGACGGACTTCGATTACGACCTGCCTTATCCTTGTAAGAAAGTGCCCGTTGGAGCAACAGTGCACCACGTGCGCTACATGATGAATAGCCAAGTACGTCTTAGTGCTATTCCCATCTCCACAGAATACAAAGGATTTTTTTAGGTTTATGCTGTGACAACGTCTGTGCCGATAAAAAGCAATAAAATATGGGTTGTGGTGAATGATGACAAGCAGGTCGAAACACATGAGAAGAACGAGAATTTTGTACTTCCATCCATACCGCAGTACTCTCTAAATGTTGGCATCTTGTAAGAATTGTGGAAAAGAAACGTTTCAGTACTCTGTGAATCGTGTTGTTTTTCTTTAGTTATATTCTCCAATGGACTGGCAAGTTGTTCCTAATACGGATATAAAGTTTGAAGAGATGGAGGTGGTGACAGCTTGTGAAGAAGTCACTCTTCGCTCCGAGTCAACGATTAGTGGAATGCAACCGTACCTTGCTGTTGGCACAATTAATAACTATGGAGAAGAGGTAGTGTGGTTTGATGAAAACATTTGGTTTTTAGAGCAATGCTTACCTAACAGGAGCTTCCTTGTCTTGCTGAAGTTGTTTAACGAGTGTTTTTCTTTCTTCCTCATTTGTGTTTCCTTTATATTCTAAAACAAAATTGTTTTAAATTCTATAGATCAGTGATGTGAATCAGCTCTTGGATCTCTTGAATTCTTCAATCAGCATTTTAAAAGTTTTAGCTCTTCATTTTTGAGCTGACTTCAAGCTTTTATAGGTGCTTGTTCGGGGTAGGATTATACTGGCAGAAATAATTGAGGTAGTACCAGAACCTGGGAAGCCTACATCTAAGCATAAAATAAAGGTTGGTTTGATAAGGTCTAGTGAGGAAGAAATGTAATTAAGAAGTTTCGGATTTACATGATGCATTATCTTTGAGTTTAGGTTGTTTATGACAAAGAACAAAAAGGTCCTGTCACCGCGCTAACTTCCATAAATGGTCTTCTTCTTAGTGGAATGGCGCAGAAGGTGTTAAAAGAATTTGCTTACATAAAATTAATTATTGTTGCAGAAACAGTTACTTCAGGTCTTCATTTGGGGTTTCCGTGACAATGATTTGCAAGGGATTTCATTTCTCGACATGCATTACTACGTGCATTCCCTGGTGTCAATGCGCAACCTTGCAATCGCTTGTGATATGCATGATTCGATGTCTCTCATTCGGTTTCAGGTATTGCTTAGATTTCAAAACCGACTTCCTTTTAACCAGGGCATGACTAATCAATGTCTATACTTTTATTGATAAGCTTAACTCGTGCAATCTTATCAAGGATATCGCTTAGATTGTTCAAGCTAGAACTTCAATGGCTATCTTCGTGTTTTCTGCAGTGTAGCTTCTGTTAGATTTTTCCGCATTTATCTGCGCTTCCAGGAGCAGTTCAAAGCCTTATCTGTTGCATCGAGAGATGATCGTCCTTATGTGTCGTCTCCAATGGCTGCACAATTTCTTGTCGACAACAAGTAGGATTTCTCACGCATGGAATACTTGAGAGTTTTCCATTCCTGTATAATTGCTGAACTTGCAGTCATCTGGCGTTTCTAATGTCTGACGAGGATGGCAACGTTTGCTTGTTTAACTACATGCCCGAAACACAAGAATCGAACGGTGGAGAACGGCTTGTACTACGGGGAATCTTAAATATTGGGACCAATGTTAATTCCTGGCTGAGAGTTAGAGGTAATGGTGTGGGTTTGCTTATAGACTCTTGTTTTTCTCAATCTTTCATCATTTAGGCCATACATCTCTACTAACTCTAACTCCATTGGAAGCCAAGACTGCAATGCAGCAGCAGACCTGTGTCTGGGCGTCATTGGACGGTTCCATAGGGATTGTTCGACCAATATCCGAACGGCAATTCAGGTCATATAGGATTTTCGTAAACCTCACTATGAAATTGCATTCACAATACTATAAAAAGGATAAAAGGATAAAGCTCTCGGCGTTGATCAATCCCTGAGGGATGCGCCATGCATTCGACTTCATTAAGTATCGTTGGAGGTGATTGAATGCATATCTGGCCTTTACAATGACTCGCGGTGGCCTGCCGATATATCGGGCTAGTGCTGTTATCCTCCCAGACAAGTCTGGTACCAATTTGCCGACCCCGGAGGGATGGGAGGCTTGGTGGGCCATGGGCGCATTTCACGTGCGCGCCGCAGTGGCGCCTCCTACCACTACGCCACACGCGCCCTACAATACTATATGGTTTCCAATAGATACTAGTATCTAAAAATCAAGGCTAATATCCAAGATAACAGTGATTTATTTCTGTTGTATTTGTTCGATATTTAGACGGTTACATTTTTTGCACCAATGCATGAGCAATTCTGTTGGACAGCTTGCTGGATTAAATCCAAAGGTGAGTTGCTGTGTGGCGTAATTACTTAATACTTAGTAATCTTATACTATACATTTTGTAAAACTTAATTTATAGCTTTTTTCTGATTCGTTCAAATATTTCTTTCGGAATAATTTCGGATTTTTTTAAAGCTTTCAAGTTCTTGGCTTTGTAAACATTTTCCCTCCTTACAAGATTTTTTGAATTCCATTTGAAGGAAGTAAAAAGTTATGGATAAAGTAAAAAGATAAAGGATTAAGCATTTAACGTTGACCAGACAATCCATAAATCCCGCTTCATTAAACGTCGTAGAGATATTTGAATATTTGACCTATGTAATGAGTCGTGCTGGCCTACTACCGATGTGTCATATCAGTTCAGTGTCTTTACCCTCCGAGACAAGTGTGCTACCAGTTTTTCGATACCGGAAGGATGGGAAGCTTTTTTAACCTGGGACATGCGATTGAACCAGCGATCCATGTATATTGTAGCGAACATCGATCCACTGCACTGCATGTGCTTGGTTATCAATAACTTTGGAATTGTCGATTTTGGATAATTGTTTGGTTAGCTCAAATATTTCCTCTGCTACGTAGTTATCTGTCTTCATGGAGTTTCTATTCTTTTTTTTTTCCTTCTTTTCACCATACCTGTCAGTTTGCTATTTAGGGTGCTCGTGGTGGTAAACCAATTCGCCCATTGATTAACTCAGCAAATAATAAGAACATGGTTGATGGTGAATTGGTGGAGCAGTTTATGCATCTATCAACAACACGAAAACAGGACTTGGCTAGAAGTCTTGGCGCAAGCCGGTGAGTCGGCTAATCTGTGACAGTATTACTTATTTGAGTGATGGTCCGTCTTCACTGGTTGTACCGTACCCGACATTATTTCCATTCTCCGGAGCCTTGCTGGTTGAGCCACTGTGGTTCCCTGGATTCCCGAGAACAACCTGGCTAAAATCTGCCCCAGGTCTTCATCACCACAGACAGTCGCCGCCCTTGTAGATCACAGGGAGATTTGCCGCCATGGGACTAGTGTGATAGTAGGATAGTGGTGAATCCTGGTATTCGTTTACTCTTGCCTGGGCTTCCTAATGGAAACACCGTACTCCTTCACAATTTTGAAAACCTTGCCAGGGGGATGAATCTCTCCGATATACATCGCAGCCCGACACCCAGCGCCACCTCTTAGCCACGATGAGGCGGTAAACCGTCGTGAGAGTGACAATATTACACTTATTTCTGCTGAAGGCGTTGTTTTATGTTAATACCTTGATATTCAGATATCACATAATGGACGATTTGGTACAAATACAACGGCTTTCAACCTTCTACTAGATTGTGCGGAGTATTCCATGTACTAGTAGTATTGCTGCCGTTCTCTACTATATTTCGAATGCTGAAAACGACCTCTAAACTTGAGTAGTCTGAATTTGGTGCAGATATGAAGTTCTTGATCTTTATTTTGGCTATTTCCTACTCATTAACGTGATTCTCTGAATGTTGTTCTCTTTCTTTCGTATCCGATGGTTTGTATCTTGTTGGACTTGTTGGTGTTATGAACGGGAATAAGTCTATGATTTGTTTGGATAGTGTAATTTAATTATTTTAATAATCTTTTAAAATGCGTTGTAGACACCATTTTTTTATTGCATGTTCCGTACATGCGATTGTTTTTATTAACTAGGAGTTTTCGGGAAATTTGTGGAAATCGTGAATGAAAGATGGTAGTGCTTGTCCGCAGTAGTGCACAATATATGCACAGTAGGAGAAGTAGCATGACTAGCAAAGGAATATTCGTTGACTCTAGTGGCGATTTTATCTACATCAGGAAAACAACAATTGAAATGTTGAAGCTTTAGATGTTACAGAATGTTGTCAGTGTACTGAATAATACTGAGTAGTCATAGTCATGCTACTTCTGCTAACGGTTTTACTGTCTCATGGTGGGGAGGTGTTCCTGGCTATCGGGCTGCGATGTACAGCAGGGGGATTCATCCCTCTGGCAGGGCCTTCCAAGCTGAGAAGGAATCCGGCGTTCCCATCACGAAGCCCAGCTACGATTAAGCGAATATTAGGAGCCACCACTCTCCTAGCATCAACTATTCGTATGGTGTCATATAACCCTCTGATCCACAAGGGCGGCGACTGACCGAGGTGGTGACGACCTGGAGCAGACCGGCCAGGGTGACCTCGGGACTCCAGAGAGCCACCGTGGCTAAAGCACTAAAACCGAGAGAATGGAAATTATGCTGGTGTGCAGACAACCAGTAAATATGCGCCATCTAACTATCCAAATAGGTGGTAGTACTGAAATTCGTTCTCTTCAACAATGTACGGTGTTTAAACACAAAATTTACAATATTTTGACTTTTACTTCCGATTCCTTTTTCAGGGAGGTAATTATGTGAGCTACAACCACACGGATGGTGAAGTATAAACAAAACTCGGAACCTCAGGTGCTCATCGAACCCATGACTACCCTTTCCGAGGGCTCACGTATTATTAACTGCACCAACCTTAACTGTGTTCAGTGCCGATTTGCGCTCTGCAGAACGTTCAAACTGACGGCTGATTGTCGATAGCACTGTTAGCCTAGAAAAAATGGTTGAGAGAAAGGCAAGACAAGAGCCTTGACTGGTGCAGTAGTTCAATGGTGAGGCCCGGGAAAGGTTAGTCGCGGGTTCGAATCGTAACTGAGGCTCCGACTAGATGTTGAAATATTTACTGTGCATTGTAGGCCATAGCGTTCCATAACGCGTTTAACACACTTGGAACTCTTCCTGAGCAACATTCGGTACAACATATTTCGTATAGAACCGTCGACTTGAAACGGAATGTTTTGCAGTGGTCCGTGTGGAAAACAAAATCAGTTAGGAAGCGCACTGAAGCTAATGTGCATAGTTCAAAATATTGTGGACCGATATTACTGCTCGTGTATTAGCTCACCATCTGTCACAAAGCACGTACGATGCCAGTTTCCATCCAGGTAGATTGCTTTAGATAGAGAATGGTTGATTCATTTCATTTCAAGAAGTGTTGGTGTATCTAATTCAGCTACAATAGTTTTCCTTAAATCTTTGTGACTTTCCCACAAAAAAAAAAGCAAATGATCGCCAAAATGAGATCCATTAACGTATACCGTGTTGTGTGCACGGAACAATGTTCATAAATGGGCTAACTCGGAAATGTTCACAATTGCTGTTGGGACCGTAATGGTACGCTCTTTAAGAGGAAGGAAATTAGATGCTACTTTAACGATGGTTCTCTATGATTATCCGCTTTGGAAACTGATGGCCATCATGAAGTGCGACCGTCTGCAGCGTCCATTGATATGGAAATTTCATGGTATCACTCTTTGAAAAAGTTATCGGAATCTTTTGCTGTAGTAAATCTTGGTGATTCTTGATGAGCCGCCAGACAGGAACCGATTGACACTTATGGATCATTTAGCAGACTGTGCCTCGATACCGTGAACTCACTTAGGAAAAACACCAACGTCTGATGAGCAAACCGGGTGGAGCAGAAAGACAGCTAAAAATTCCAGCAAGAAGATTGGAAACATGGATTAAACAGTTTTTAGGCGTGAATGGGTTCCAGAAGATGGACACTCTCTCGCCACACTTCCATGAAGTGCTTTTTTTTCGAAAAACTTTTTATAAATAAAACTCTTAATGACCTCTCCGTAGAAATGAAGGATGACGTCATGATTTTGTTACTGAATGCTTATAATTTCAAGACGATAGTCCTATACGGTAGTTAACATGGTTGGATCAAAACAATAAGAGAAAAAAATATCCTAGAAATGCCATTGCTTTCAAAAAATAACTGAAAGATGATTTTATACACATAGAGTTCTTGGTTTTCCTAAATCACATCAGCTGTTTCACCACTTGCTACCGTGCGAGACAAGCGGGCGCCATTATAGTCTACATTCTATCGCATGCCAAAATGGCTTAATTGATTCTTTTTGAATAACGAAAATAATATCCCATTTTTCCCTTGTGTTTTTATAGAAAGGGTGCGCGTAGCGCAGTGATCGGAGGCGCTCTACCATACAGATGGATTCCATGTTCGCACACAAGGTTCGCCAAGGTTTCCATTTCTCCGGGGTTGGTCACATTGGTACCAGAAGTCTGGGAGGATAGCTGCACTGACGCGACACATCGGTAGACCAGCATGGGTCATGTTAAAGGCCAGATATGCACTCAATCACCTCTAATGATGCTTAATAAGGTCGAACGCATGGCGCATTGCTTAGGGATTGATCAACGTCGACAGCTCTATCCTTTATCATTTCATCTTTGTATAGAAGTCTCACCATCAGAACTGTGGCATTCCTATTTGGAGCTTGATATTCCATTGCGTGCAGTGCTAATGTATCCCATTCATCAGTTGTCACTAGGATAGCACACGTATCCGATCCACCAGATTTTCGATATCTGGGTATTGCGCACCGCCTGGGACCTCTGGTGGTCAATATAGGTCAGAATTTCGGATTTCCTCCTCCATTTGCGTCGGACAAAATGTCAATGATACTGAGAATTGTGGCTTAGTTCTGCGCAGGTTCCGTCATCGAGAATATACCATGTAAGAGCCGGGAAAGTTGAACCGCTGGGGCCACATATTCGTCCTCCGTGATCTGATAAGAGGACAGGTGAATGTGGCCGCCGAAGAGATCGGACTATATGCCCGGCACTTTTGGAAGCACTACTGTTGCCTCCGGACGTCAAAAGGCAATCATATTGGTCTTGTAATTACCAATTTCCGAGTACGTTGAAGATGCCCTTCCAAACCCCACCTATCTGAGATCTTGTTTTATCCTGGCATTCTGTAAATTCGGACGGAAGTTAATAGTAGTGTCGCATGATTCCATCTTGGTGAATCAACACGACTGTTTTTGGAAAACGACCGCCAGTTATTACGCTATCCGCTAACAGGACGATTAGGCCCGCTTCTTCGAGAGCACCCATCTCGCCAATTTTCCTGGTATAATATTCTGAGAGCCAGTTCATCTCTACTACCATCACCTGTATCACCTGTAGTCCCGTTGATCGTCGAGTGACTCGAGCGGGCGCCAGTAAATCCTCCATTTTTCCCTATCGCGGGCAAGAGTAGCCCAATGGGTTCTCCTCGCTTTAGGGACTCGTCGAGCATCATATCTTTCTTCTAGGCTTTTCGTGAAGAACTCTGACCATCGGGTCGGTGGTCTTCCTGCAGTACGTTTGACATCCCGAGGAATCCAGTCACTAACAGCCCTTGTCCATCGGTTATCATTCATACGTATTACGTGTCCGGCCCACCTTATCTCCGACTGTTTGGCGTATAGAACGGCATCTTTGATTTTCGATCGTTGACGCAGGTCGGAGCTACGGTTATTTGTTGGAGGCGACTCCTAACCGCCTCCCATATACTTCTCTACTACCATACAGTGTTTAATGTGCTAGATAACCCCATTATAAATACAAATAGTGAAAAAAAACATGTTTAAATCTTGGAATCCCTCCGCAGTCCTGATTTCCTGCGTTACCATAGTTTAACACAGTCAAGAGAATAAGCCTTTATTTTATTCTTAGCGAAGGGGTACCAAGTTTTTTGTTGAGGACACATTTGAACTGTTCATCACCTAATCCCCTTCAATCGATAATAGTCAGGTTTCTCCAGATTTTTTCGCGATATATGGCCGGAGCTGTTGTTTTTCAAGACAAAGAGGAACTTTCCACTTAATTCCTTGCTCTTTAAGTGCTCATATCGTCTATACAATCTAGCCTTCAGTTGCCCATTGATCTCATTCTGAAGCCTTTTCGATACTTCCCCATCTTCCTTACAAAAACGCTCTACTCAGTAATATCGCCTATTGGTAGATTTTAGTGTCAAATACTCGACTCTCTCGCCGTAAACCTGACATATTTTTTGACATCTCCTTTATTATTTAAAAATTCGCAAGAAATACATCGACATGACAGATAAAGAAGAAAATACGCTGGCCGCGCAGCCCTCGACAAGTGGGCGGTCACTGTATTGTCAGCTTTCAACCAAAACGAACCTTATGTGACCCTTGTCTGCATGAGAATTCGCAAGTCGACAGAACACGAAGCCTCATGAATTTCCCCTCAATAATAAGCCGCAAGAACGCATGTAGACAACTTTACGAAGGTATTTCGCAAATTACTAAAGTAGGCCTCAAGCGTAATCAAAGTAGGCCTCAAGTGCATGGCGTTCTGAGCCCCCCTCAGCTCGTCACCGTATTTCAGGAAGTAGCAATACACGAGATCATTGAGAACTCAAGTCAATGTGTTCCAAAAAGCAGAACACGTTCGAAGGCTACTTGTCCAATAAGTGAAAACAAAACATCCAACTGCTCAATAAGAAGGTCTAGTGCTAAAGCCATCCCACCAGCAACTTAAAAATAAGGTAGAATTTCGGTTGTATTTTCGAACCAAAAACAAACTGTACAACTATGGGACGTCAAAGACAAGAGGATGTCAAACACTTCGCATTCCACTGAGAAATCAACAAGCAACAGATGTGACATTGAGTTTTGCATTACTTCTCCTATGCTTAGATATTTCCTTTAAAACACATGAATATACAGTAACAAAAATCGAAAACAACACACATAAATACCAAGGTATGTTCATCATCTGCCTAAGGATATTGATTGAAACGCTATTATTTCATCACATTTGGATGAAAAATGAAAGACAGACCAACCATAGGGGTAATATGCACAAGTAGAAATAAGAAGATACGGTTTAAGACGTCAAAAAATAGGAAGTGATAATGGATATAAAGTAAATGGATACATGATTCGGTGAGAGACGAAAAATACGACCGTTATTCAAGAAATCATCATCCTAGTGAAGTAAAATAAAACAGGGTCTGTTAGAATCTTTATTTATATACACAATATCCTAATGAAATATTACTACTAGGTTCAAGAGAACCTGGGTATTCCAATCCGACTAATGATAAGATAACTGAAGAAACGAAATTCAGAAAAGAATTTCTTACACTAACTGGAATCCACACAGTAATCACCCTTCTGGTGGCACGTCCATTGCTTCTGTTACCGTGTCATCTACTGGAGAATCGAAGGAGAACAACCGAACTCCACGACTTTCTGGATCACCTACTGTCGATGCAGATGAAGGAGTTGCATGTCGTTGTCGCCCACGAAGACGAGGAGCACCAGGACATTCGGATGGCACGCATGTTGGAGTCGTTGGCATAGGTGGAGTGTGAAATGATAGCGTTGGTTCCAAGTGAGTCATCTAAAGCAAACCTTACATAATAGAGGATAAGTCACTCGTCTCATCACATAATACAAAGAAAAATATACGAACATATTTATTGCAAACTGTGACGAGATAATTTTGAGAATAGCACCAGATTCCATCATACTTTGTTCTGACTTTTATTTTCTTTATAGCAGGACACTATATGGAACACAACCACAAGGATGAGAGCAATACTCGGGACCTCGGCTGGAATTTGAACCTGTGATCATCCTTACTCTCACGAGCTAGCTATGTGGTGCACCAACTAGCGCCCGCGTTTCGACTTTCTATCACACCCATGTTTTCGCTCTATCGGTAGTATTAGCAACTATTCGTTAACGGGAATGATTTGGGAGCTGAGTAAAAACATGGCTGAGAGAAAGGAAAAGTGGTGGCATCGATTGGTGTGGTAGATAGCATGTGAGCACCCAGATAAGGGTAATCCCGAGTTTAAAGCCCACCTGAGGTTCCGGGTTTTGTCCATATCTCATCATCCCAATGATTATCTTATACCCTACTCGTTAGTTTACATGGTGCTTACTCTACACACTTCGTATTACAAACTGCAGAATTTTTCACGTTGTTAATGGTAAATGAACAGCAGGATCATTGTTGACAAATCTAGAAAAAGTAGTAGAAAGAATAACTGCTGGCCTGCGCAGCTGCTTCTTCACAATGTTTCGTAAGAGCTAAATTCGTATGGTGATATGCTGCAGCCGGCATACCCGTTTTTGATAAAAATTCACCCAGCTGATGATGTAAACGACCCATTGAATGAAATGGAACCATGGAATTCTAAAATAAAGAAAAACTATGAGTAGATCATGGTGGAATAAACAATTAATTTATACCTCGGTCAATTTTTTCAATACTTCTATACCCTTTTGATAATTCTGAGTGCTATCGTATTGACTAATAAGGAGCCAAACCGCCTCAAGAAGATACGGATGAGCAAACACCACTTCCTCTAATATCGCTTGTGCCTCCTATACGAAGAAAATCTCCATAAAAACGAAGCAAGCAAGGAAAACATTAAAGGTATAGGCTAATACCTCCTTTCCATTAGCAGAGGCAAGCAAAACCTGTGCCTTAAGAACACGCGCTCGTGGACAACTGGGAAGATTTTGGCAACAAACAGCAACTGCAGCTCGAGCCTCCCTAATCCTAGGTAGTTAGAATTCAGGCCGGCATATCTTGATCATATGTAGTGAGACTTAGAGTGACTTCCACAAAAATGACTTGAAAATTTTGACCTACTTAGCCCTCTGTAAATACGTGACAATTTGCAGCTCATATAAGTCAATGTTTTTCACATCCCTTTTTATGGCCGCACTGAGGTGACGCATTGCCTCGTCGAATTTCTCTGAATAAAAATGTATTTAATTAATCAACTCTAGTTATTTAAGATAACAAACTTGATTCCTAGAAAGTGCTTACCAAGGTCAAGAAGCACATAAGACTTCAGCATCATTGCCTCCGACTTAGGCTTGTCACCAAGCACGGTTTTATTGCATGCTTTATGGGCGAAGTACAATGCTGTCTTTAGCTTTCCTAGAGCAAACATGGACAGTAGCAACAGACTCCAAAGCTAATTTTTTTGCATTGATAGATCATTACGAAGCAAGCATGAAGAAGATGTTAATCTGACCTTGACATCGAGCACAGTGCCCGACTGCTATCCATGCCTCTACTGTGTTCTCATTCGAGTTCATAAGTTGAGTTGCCAACGATTCGAGTTCCTTAGCCATAGGTGGAGAATTCTAAGGTAGTTTAAATGCGTTGCACATCTCATACCACATTTGGAACAAAGTAGATCGAAATTTGCGATTGGAATGATACAACAAACCTGGGCAAACAACAAAGCCAATGTGTCCATAGCATAATGTTGTTCGCTATCTAATGAGTGTGCCTTAGCTAGCTCAGAGCGAGCTTCATGTCGCATTCCTAACGTGTTATAAACTAATCCAATCTCCGTCAGAATCCTTAAAACTGGAACGATGAAGACGTTTACCAATTACTACACAAATGCAAGCAATATAAAATTTCCTTCTATGAATTAACACACTTTGGATTATTGGTCCCCAGAAGTAACATGATTTTCAGCGCCTGTTCTGGCTGTCCACTTCCGAGAAGTTTCTGAGCCTCAAGCCATGTCGTGAGATTCGCAGCAGTTGACCCCTCCAAACTTTCGCCGATTATGTCAATGACAGCATTGTATGCTGTCGACGCTCCACTGCGTAGGACTGCAGCTAATGACCCGAAGGCGCTGTTGCAGTGCGTAAAAACATCTCTGAAAATCCAATAGCAGTATAACCATCTAACATGATGAAAATGGAATTAGGAAGAATTCAGAGGTACAAAAACAATGCAGAAATACCGACTGAAGATATAAAGTAGAAATATTGACGCCTTTGTGGTCCTTTCCAGAAAGGAGCTTTGCCATAGCATAGCGTACTTTAGGGATATACTGATGACCTGATATTTTAGCCAACACAGCTGAAAATGAAAGTCTTCAGCATCCTTCACTTCAAAAGAAGATAAAAGTACGTAAACAAAGATAGGATTCTAGAAAACACGAGCTGCTCAAAAATTAGAACCCACAAAAATATCTATTACGGTGGGATCAACATTATTGACATGTACAATCACACTTGTTCTTATGCTAATACAAATTTCATTCCCGTACTCTTCCTCAATTCATTCTCTATTTTAGGTTCCGTATTTAATCTCTCCTCCCAATGGTTTACCGCCTCATCATGGCTTGGTGTTTTTGTATGTCGGACTGCGATGTACAGCGGGAGATTCATCTCCCCGGCAGAGCCTCTCAAAGAGCCCGGCGTTTCCATCAGGAAACCCAGCCAAAAGTAAACCAATACCAGGATCAACCACCATCCTTGAATCAAACTAGTCGCATGGCGGCAAAACTTCTGATCCACAAGGGCGGCGACTGCTTGTGGTGATGATGACCTGGGACAGACTGGCCAGGTTGCTCTCGGGACTCCAGGGAACCACAACGGCTAAACCAGCAAATCTCCGGAGAATGGAAATTATGCTGGGAACGGTACAACCAGTGAACATGGACCATCACCCAAATATCCAAGCAAGTATTTCATCTCTTATCTTTCACTACCATGCAGGAGTTTCCCTTCTTACACTTTTCCTTCCAAAAATTATCTTTATGCAATGTAGACCCAGCTGTTGACCCGACATAAAGATATAAAATTTTGACGAATACTTTATCGGGTATGCTTACAGCAGATAACCTAAACATTTACGAAACAACTGTAAGAAAAATTCCTTAGTAAACAAATGAGAATAGTAGCAAACCAAGCGCTTCTTCAAACTTCTTCTCCTTCACTAGACATTTGTGATAACGAAATCGAACCTCAGTATCAGAAAAATGCTGAAATCTACCGCGATGAAAAGAGAAACAGAGCTCATATAAAAGCTGAACATAAACGAATGGAAGAGTAATTCCTCACTTTGTTATGAATGGAACGTGATACCTCTGGATAGAGCTGTAGTGCTTTGAAATAGCTCTGGAAGAACCTCATATTTAAGCGGTCTCAGAGGTTCTTTGAAAACCAACCAAAAACGAAGTATAAATAGACAGCTGAGAAACAGGAAAAACGAAGGACCCACGTGGTGTGGTGGTGAACGCGTTAGCCCCCGGAAAGGGCAATAACGGGTTCGATCCCCACCACAGACAAATGCGGTCCAGAGTCTTGCAAATATCTCAGCAGCATTATGAAATATAAATATCTCTTCGTTTTAAACTGGAGACTAACCAATAAACTCAGTGAGTACTTCTCCAACTCGAAATATGCATCCGCCACATAGACTGCCATGAGAGCTTCGTGTTTTGTGCTCAAACTGGAATAGGTCTTCTATCCATAGTCATAGAACACTGTTCGAATAAGGAAAGAATAGGAGAGTGCCTTTCGCAGTGGGGAACCATTTCGTGCAGGAAAACGAGATCCTCGTAAAGTTCATGTTCGTACAAGGTCTGGATGTGGTCAAAAAGCCTCATAGGACCTGCGGAAAGAGCTTTATAGCTACATTAAAGACATATACAATCACATAAGCACTATAAGATAAAATAAAACCACAACGAAGAAATATAACTAGAGATACGCTTACAAATTTAACATTGCAATAGAAGCGCTAAACATGGCGACCAAATTTCCGCAACTACGTCATATACTCTAAATGCACGTCTAGGTTTCATTTTCCATCACTACTGGTAGCTTCCTTTCCATTTGAAATTTTCGGGTGCCCACAAAATCTCACTTACATTTGTGACAACCAAGCATTTTCAATTTTATCAAATCAGTTCTGCAGCATATTTACAACTGAGTAGATTCTTTAGCCTTGGACAGATTTCGACACTTGGATAACCCGGAATCCGGAGGTCACCCAGACCGAGGTCTGCCCCAGGTCGTCGCCACCACGGGCATTCGCTGGCTGCCCTGTGGATCAGAGGGAGATTTGCCACCATACGACTAGTTTAGTGCCACGATGGTGGTGGATCCTGGTAATGGTTTACTTTTAGCTAGGCTTCCTAATAGAAACGTCGGGCTCCTTCTCAGCTTGGGTGAACGTGCTGCGGGGATGAATTCCCCCGCTGTACATCGCAGCTCGACTTGAAATTGTACATCGCAGCTCGACCCAGGAATATTTCCTAGTCACGATGATGCGGTAAACCGTTGGAAGGATTCTTTATCCTAGTGAAACAAATTACCAAGCGTATGAATGTGATCCTGTTAGCTTTCAGACATTTTCTGCACGAATTTTAGGCGTTTCGCCAAAGCACATTTATTGGACTGTGATGTAACTGATGCATCGTCTTCCTGTAACGCTGCTCTAGTTGTGGTTTGGTGTGACAGTACGTGAGAATCATGAAGGATTCTTCGCACCTACCAGTCTCAGTGATACCATACCGGTTTCAGGTAACTTACGAACATTTCACCGCATTGTTCTCCAGAAATGAACTTTTCATAAGGAACGTGTGAATAGCGTATTGGTTTGTAGCTTAGCACTTACTCGACCACACGACCTCTTCGGTAGGAGCCATTTGTGGGCGGCACATTGGGCCCGCTTGACGCATGGGAACTCTTTTCCCACACTTCTCGTGATAAGTCAATACCCTATCCACATAGGCTTTGTGACGATATCGTCCATTGCAAGCAGTTTCTTACCCATGTTAGTTCAAACATCCTCTTTACTGGTGAACAGAGCGGCCTCTAGAGAGGCTGCTGCTGTTTGGGTGAAGGCAGAAGGGTCTTTGCTCTCCTTGCACTGACTGATATTGGGCACTTAAAGGTACCGTTTCGCTGAGATAATAGAGTAGATCTTTGAGAAGACCTGGACAGATGGATTGAGGGGTACAAAAACACTCTACTGACGTTACAAACATCTTATTCCAATATTTATTTAATTCAGTTGTTGTTACGGCTTGGACAGTGGCACAGTAGGTCCTTCACGTGTTCATCGTACGTGTCTGTGTGACTAGGTGGATGTGAAGGCGTTTGTACCTAAGCCACGAATATCCGGGCGTATTTGAAACGTGGTAAGGTGAAATTGACGTGCCGGTTGTTCCTTTTCTTGATAGGAATAAGGAAAGGCGTTTCCAACTGCAGCTCAACATTCTTGTCTGCATTTGCATTGGTTCTTAACACAATACGGTCCCTATTTCCTTTCATACTTCTCACGAAGATATATCAGCGTATCGTCAGGCCAGACCTGTTACCGCTTACTACATCATTGTCGTCATCATCGTCATCTCCATCCTCAAACTTTGACTCCATTTAGTCGTAGTCTTACGCGCAGAGAACTGGGCGCCCGTTAGGTTCGGTGTCCTCAGTGTTTCTACCCTTATTATCGATAAGAAGTGGATTTAAAAAGAAGTGAAATCATCGTTTGCCAATGTGACTAAAATTGGTAAGATTCTAAATCCTATGGAGTAAAGAGGAACGCGTTTAGCGTAGTGCTTAGAGCTGCCCTACAATACATTTAGTGGGTTCTCTCCCGCGTCCCAGGTTCGCCAAACATTTCATCGTCAGTGGTGCGCAGCTTGGTACTAGACCTGTTTGCAAGGATAGCAGCACTGACTTAATGCATTGGTAGACCACCGCAAGTCATTATATTAGCCATATATGGATTCGGTCACCTCTAATGATGTTTGGTAACGTCTAATGCATGGCGCAGCCATCAGGGGTTGATCAACGCCGAGAGCTTATATTTATCGAGTGATGTCCATTCAGAATGACAAGCTCTGCAATCGTTCTGAGGAATCACGCTTGTCATATAAAATGGACGGATATATAGTGAAATGTATACCTTTTATGACAAATGTTTTTTCATAATTTTGTTAAGTCTTCAACTTCCTAAGCACCTCAGTTGTCGAAAATTGGCTTAGCCGCTTATGTGAATGCATAGTTCTTGACGAGCAACTCGTTATCTCGCGTGTAGTCGCTATGGTGAGTTGTAGTTGTTGCGTAGAATGGGAGGTTGTAAAATCCACGATGTAAACATAGCAACGTACTTACAGAACTTATTTAAATTCTGACAGCAGTACGATTGGAAGATGGACGAGTTGTTGTCATCACGCACAAGAGTTTGTTATGCTTCCGAAGCAAGGTTTATAGAAGAACACAAATGTATAAATAGAAACAATGATAAACCTCTCGGCGTTGATCAATCCCTTAGAGATGCGCAATACATTCAACTTCATTAAGCATCGCCGGAGGTGATTGAATAAATACCTGGCCTTTGTAATGACTCGTGCTGGTCTACCGATGTATCGAGTTAGGTTGCTATCCTCCTAGACAACTGCCGGTACCAGTTTGCCAACACCGAAATGGTGAAGGGCTTGGTGAGCCTGGGGCGCGGTGGTCGATCACATGTGTATTGCATAGCGCCTCTCACCACTGCGCCACACGCGCTCCACAGAATTCTGTAGGATACGAAAAACGCAGAAAGTGTTTTCAAATTACAGAAAAATGTTACGTGAATATTGTCCATATTCTTCGCTTGCTTCAGAAACAGTCTAATCATCATGATCATGGTCTCTGTATTCTGTTCATGATAATTCGTGTATCTCGGGTGGTGAAGGACATTCTTAACGGTTGCTGTTCTCACATGCACGACATCGCCTGATTTCTCGCCATGCGTGGCTTGAACTGAAATTAACTCATACCTTTCCAGTTTCCCTCTGTTCTTTATATCATCTATTTCCTCTAAGATCTGTTGTAACGTATTTTTCCAAAAGTTCAAGCTCTTGAATGTATGGGAAAAGCGTGTTCACTATGCAACTTCATCGTTAGTATTTTTTGGTTGTCGCTTTCCCAAGAATTATGGTGGATATGTCGGTACGGTCATGCATTCTCTATATCCATGCTGTAGGATTCGTTATAACTATTGCAAAGGGAAAGTTCCAATGGGAAACAAAATCAAAATTTGATGTCCTTGAATCGCGTTGCGGTTTGACGCATTGAGGTTCCGCCTTGACAGATTCCTCATCTAGAATGAAGACACTTAGTAGGTTGGGAAAAATGTGAAAAAAGTAGACCGGAGGATGGGAACGAAAGTGGTGATCAAGCAGTGTGCTAATTTATAACCCATATAACTTCAGTGATAGTCGTGTTCGTTTTGATGAACAACTTCTGCTTGGGTGTACAGAACTGGTACGTTTTTTAAAAACTAATTATAAAAAATATTTGAAACTCAGTAGCTAAGACTGGCAGATACGGTCAACAGAAGAACTAGTTTTGGGGATCGACGGCTTTGGGAATGAATATCGGTCTGTACTCTCTTAATGGATTGCTTAAGTGGCAGTCGAGCAATATGGAAAAGGTTGTGTTGGAGGTGTTCAGTTGTCGCAGTACATGTTTGAACAATGTCCGCTTGCTTTTACTCGATGGTGCAAACTTCGATATACAAGGCAAGTTCTATCAAATCAGACCACTTGTAGAGCATCTCGACGAGACTTTCAAGATGTCCTACAGTAAACCCATTAGGAGCGTCTCTATCAGTTACGCTGTCATCTTGAATAGGGTGAAAGTCACATTCCTCCAACATTTATCGCGTACAAGTATGAAGCGAAGCTGTTCAAATTGTATAAAAGAGAAAAGCCCACATCAATTTGCGTTCTATCCTGGAAGGTTCATAAATTGAATATCAAGTTGCTTACTTATGGAAATGATTCAGCTGAGTTTTGATAGGGTTATGGATGAGCTCGAATTTCTCGTTTTGTAAATCCTTAGTCAACAAGGGATCAAAGCGCAAGATATCTGTTATAAAATGGTTGTGCTTGGCTTGCTACTAATGGCATTGTGGCTGGATCAATCGTATTGACTCTTATGGGTGGTTTATTGAATAAAAGAAAACATATAACGTTAATTTGTATGTCAGTGTCTCGTTGGCTGCGAGATCGCTCAGAGGTATATTTGATCGGTATCTGTAAGAAGAGTATTAAAAGATTTCTCAACCAGGTCATTCAGCAAAGTTGAGAAGACGAAAAATGGTGATGTTTAGAAGCTGAGTGCGATGATGCCCTAATAAATAAATAATAATAATTTTCATTCGTCTATTCGTGACCCTGGTCACTCGAACATGCGCGGTGAACAAGGATGTATAGTGACGCCGTCCAGAATATCATGGTAAATGACTTATTTTTTCATGAGTAATTTTTACAATGGAAAAGCTACTGCGCTTCAGTTTTATCTTCAATGTTACGGCATGGAGAACACAAGATTGGTATCAAATCTTGATTGTGGCAAGCGCTTCGATCCCACAACCTTCGAGGCTGCAATGATACGTGTCGAATGGAGCGGAAAAGCACACGTTTCACAGCATCGCTGAAGATGACGGTGTCAGCGAAATGTTGACAATAATAAAAGGATCAGAGATAAAGCTTCCATCGTCGGTCAACGATCCTGAGGCATGTGCCATCCATTTCACGTCGTTAAGTATCACTTGAGGTGAGTGAATGCCTGGTTGGCCAATGCAATGACTTGAGCTGGCCTACCGATGTATCGAATCAGTGGTACTGTCCTCATAGAGAAGTGTGGTACCAATTCGCTGGTCCCGAAATGTTGGAAGGCTGGTGAGCCCGTAGAGTGGGATTGAGATCTGAGACCGATCCAGTGTGAATTGAAGCCTACCTTTAACCAATGCACTAAGGCACTAATAATAGAGATTTTTCGGTAATTCGTGTGAGCTTGTCGTCACTTTAAGATTTGACTCTGAACACTACGTGCTGAATAGGCAGCATAATGAAAATGTAATTAAGACGAAAACTGGCATTCATCTTGTGAACACACTAGTAGGCTTAAAGGCTGCTTTTTAAGAGGGTCGAGAAGTTCTACACTAGCCGGTATATTAGTCCCGTGCATACTTTTTTTCTGATGCGAACGAAACATGGTAGATTTCAAACAGTAACTCTTTTTGTGGGTACTTACCCAACAAGCAAATATTAGGCTTTACTTCGAAACCGACTTTCCTTGAACCTCGGTGTGCTTAATCAATATGTATTCTTTCTTTGATAAGCTTACACGAGGTTGATAATAATATTTATTATCGGCTAACGTTTCGACGTCTTCGTCTTCATCAGAGCCGATGATCCGAGTCGATGGTCCACGCTTGTTATGGTCCTC
>MQTX01000044.1:1453581-1484081 GCA_009735665.1 Angiostrongylus cantonensis | reverse complement strand
CTCTGATGAAGACGAAGACGTCGAAACGTTAGCCGAAAATAAATATAATTATCAACCTCATGTAAGCTTATCAAAGAAAGAATACATATTAGGCTTTAGTGCCGAGAATAAATGAAGGCCAGTTTGAAAATACTAGCACCTACTCAGATACTTCACTACAGTGGAAAAATATCTTTGTGGTCACTGCCTTCTGAAGCCTTTGTAGAAAAAGGAAGAATATAATTATCGGCACTTGTTTAGCAAGTAGGTACGGAAATGGTTAAAAAAAACTTTTTACATATTAACTGAGAAGAACATGGATGATTATGGGTACTTTCTTCCTCCTTATTTTACCAACAGATCTGACAAGCTCCCAACGATTTACCGATTTTTCAACGATTTATCGTGACTGGGAGGTGCTCCCGGGTGTAGGACTGCGATGTACAGTGGAGGATTCATCCCCTGGCAGTGTCTCGCGGGCTGAGGAGTTCGGCGTTTGCATCTAGAAGCCTAGCTGTGAGTAAACCACTACCAAGACCTACCACTGTTTTGGTATCAAAGTCGTATGGTGGCAAATCTCCCTCTGATCCAGAAGGGTTGCGACTGCTTGTGGTGGTGAAGACCTGAGGCAGACTTTGCCCTGGCTGATCTCGGGATTCGAGGAAATCACGATTGCTCAACCAGAAAATCTCCGGAAATTGGAGATTGTGCTAAGGCCCGCACAACCAATGAGGACGTGCCATTCAAGGATCAAATACCAAGTAGGATTTGATGACTACCAAGTAAGAGCGCTATGAACTGCTTTGGAGCATTTCCCTATTGATTAAGCTCTTATCTCTTCTAATTGTTTCCCCGACTTTTTTTCCATTTTTCCATAACGTGTAAAAGATTGCTA
This sequence comes from Angiostrongylus cantonensis, assembly GCA_009735665.1. NCBI lineage: Eukaryota > Metazoa > Nematoda > Chromadorea > Rhabditida > Metastrongylidae > Angiostrongylus > Angiostrongylus cantonensis. Next base: position 1,483,207 of record MQTX01000044.1, on the reverse strand, counting down.
GAAAAATAGTCTTGATATCGTGTTTCCTCGGTGGAGAGGCAGGAAGCTCAAGAATTTAGAAAATACTGAGGTCAGCTTAACACTTAGCAATCGATGGCTTTAATCTTGCTAATGCTGCTGAGTTTTACAGCATCGGTTGTTTTGATGAAGTCAATGTGAGGATTCCTTACGCTACAATTCTAATGGCTTCTAATGGTTTCTGTTTCATTTTTTCTTGAAAATAGACGGACACAACATTCACAAACGAAATTCTAATTTTATTTTGATGCTCATTAATAAATACGGTGTAAGGATATATTAAGTGCAGACCGTAGTGAAGACCATGAGAACATTATGCGAAGTGATCACTCAGAAACGCTACGACTCCGAAATGGTGTTCGTCGAAGGTAGCCGCTCCTAGAAATGTATAGTCTTGCATACAATATGCTTAGTAGTGGAATAAAAAAATGTAGTAGCACTTAGTTACGAGATAAAATTAACGGATTACCTTACAGTTATACACTCCTTGAATTTTTATCAACTACTCCGTAGAAAGAACTAGCCTGAGAAACAGGCGATACGAAGAACCCACATGGTGTGGTGGTGAATGCATTAGCCCAGGGAAAGGGTAATAGCGCGCGCTCGTTCGCCACCGCAGGCATCTGTGGTCCGGAGTTTTGCAAATATCTCAGCATCATTGCGGTTGTTTCATACCCCGTAGAAACTTTACGTTTTCGAAGTGAATCATGTATTTGTCAGTGATGGTACAAAAAGAACTAGGTGGCACACTTTGACTTTTCCATTCGTAAGCTCAACTACAGTATTTAAGTTAGCCGACGTTGTAAAAGGGACCCATTCGAAAGATAATGAACTCTCCAATATGCATGTGCAGGCAGCTGGCTCTGGTGGAGATCTTAGTCGTGGCATGGATTTCTCGGAACTGCGGCAAAAACAAAATAACCGATTATCGTACCAATAACGTACCACCCAAAGGGAAAATCTGTTGAAATGTGCCGGATCAATCATCATTTTTCGTGAAGGTGAGTTATTCAACTAAGGAAAAAGTTGGTAAAAATCCTACATTAAATGGAGTAGAAGTAGAGAAACCAAATCTGAAATCTGCTCCGTAGGTTAATTTCGCACTTGGATGAACTCTCCAATATGCATGTGCAGGCAGCTGGCTCTGGTGGAGATCTTAGTCGTGGCATGGATTTCTCGGAACTGCGGCAAAAACAAAATAACCGATTATCGTACCAATAACGTACCACCCAAAGGGAAAATCTGTTGAAATGTGCCGGATCAATCATCATTTTTCGTGAAGGTGAGTTATTCAACTAAGGAAAAAGTTGGTAAAAATCCTACATTAAATGGAGTAGAAGTAGAGAAACCAAATCTGAAATCTGCTCCGTAGGCTAATTTCGCACTTGAAAGCAAAAAATTGTCGCTAATGTTGCTGTTCAAAATTCACTGCCAGAAGAACCTTTATGTTTCTTTCGTTTTTGTTCCTTTAAGTATGCCACATTGTAGATGATCCAATAAAATTGATGGAAATGTGGTTAGGGAATGCAGAATTGCTCACCTTGATGGCGTTGCGGAATTTGCGCAGAGTGGAAAGCCGGGTTGAGCGTGACAGTGGCCGGTCGGGGATGGACGGCGTCGCGAGACTCGCCTTTTCCAGCTGCACGTTGCTGTCGTCGTAGGGGTTTCGTGGCTTCGTCACGAATATCGGCTCCTCAGTCGGCAGCACTAAATGCGACTGAAGCTGGCGTAAACGCTTCCTGCAATCATCAACTTTAGCGGGTCGGAATTGTTTCTTGTGATTCCTATGATTTACAAGCACATACAGACCACATTCTTGCTCATTCTGTTTTCCGATGAAAATATCCGAATAGTTCTATTCGAAAGGTCATTCTCTACCCTTTTCATAAATGATCGCAATCGTCCACCAGACCTACCCGATTTAAAAATCTGGATCATTTGAGTGAATTTTTAGTGTCCTGGACGTTAACAACAGCTTATAAGTGCCATCTTAAAATTATTTACAAAACTGTGACCATGGTTTAGTTTTATCTAAAGACTATCATAATTAGGGGTTTTGAAATAACTGGGCTTCTGAGAGAAAATCGATGCACATAGTCCCTTTAAATGAAGGATAATGGCCATATTATTATCGATAGGATTTGTGAGGCAGTGAGCCAGAAGTCACGAAAAAGTAATGATAAAGGAACAGCCACTTACCGTTCCTTGAAAAACAAACAGGCGAAAATAACAGTGAGAAAAATGAACATGATGTTCAGCGTTCCGCCGGCACCAGCCACAACTTTCACAGTGGTAACTGAAATCGAATTCCCTGTGAAAAGGGCACTTGTCAGGTTATATAGGGATTTTATGGAAAAGCTCGAAGCTTACTCAGATAGTCCTTTACGAGCAGATGTTCGCAATATTGTCCTACGTAGCCGGGATCGCACCTGACAATCATTCCAAAATTTTTTCTCATGTATTGATTGTTAAGTAGTGAGGATTTTATCTTAGGAAACCCACTGTTAGGATTTTTAGCCTACATTTTATATCACATACATGTTCAAGTACATCGTATGGTCAAATTTTCGTTTTTATAATTTGTGGGGAGGAAAATGATCTTAGACTTTACCATGACTAGTAGAGATTAGTACGATTACGACCATTGAAGTGAACTCACACACAAAGTTTGTCATGGTTCTTCATTCCACATCGTCCATTGCTTCCACAGAAGGCATCGACATTGTCACATGGAGTGAAGCCTTTGGGAAGAACTGCCTGAATTGGAATAGATTATCGAGGATATTTTTGTGAAAGAACTATTCGAAGGGCAGAGTATTCCACTGTGCAAAGTTTAGGCGAAGTAGAAGACAACAAATAATGTCAGATGGTTTTTAATATGTGTTAATTGGTGTTGACGGTTTTTCCACAGGATTGATTTATTATTAGATCCCAATGTGTTCTGAGTAACTTGATTAAGGGCAATAAGGTAGTTGCTGACAGATGGTTCTCAGCACAAGCAGGTTTTGTTCTGCTTCCGTCTTGTGATCACCCGCCAAATTAAGTGGCTGCAATGTCAAAATACAGGTACACAGGAAAAACAAGATTGATAAGCAGATGTTGGCAACAATCAAACGAAGTGCGACGTTCCTATTTGACTTGAAATGGGTTCGAAAAGCGTCAGCAGAAAGGCATTCAGGCGACCACTGTTCATGAGCACTTCGAAGACCTTTAGGTGTCCAGTCACCTAGTCACATATTCCTTCAAAGGCAGTAGAGAAGCTCGAGCGGACGTCGTTAAAGCTTCCATTCGTTGCAGTCATATAGGATTACCCAAGACAAGCTAATCTTTGGAAAAGCTCCGAATTACGCCATGTACATCTATGAGCCCTATTGGTTACAAGATCCTGATTCGATCAACATGCAGGAGGTATTCCACATAACGCAGGCACACTAGGAGCAAATGGAAAGTCGTTTTTGTCGGATTCAACAACTTTTTCCTTAGCTGAAGGCGTGCCAAGTAGCCTCGTTGTTAACTAGCCAGCCTTGAAGGAATTAGAAGAATCTATGGTGAATTCAGTAATTTGGAAAAACCCGCAAAGCTAACAAATACGACAAAAATGGGAACTGAGAGAGCCTAGACTTCGCAACAGTACCAACAATGGTCACAGCAAATTCGAATGGTCTTAAATTCATGTGTGCCGCCATCGTACGTGCGTGCTACGAAAACTTTTGGACGTCTCCATCATAACCGTCAGGTAAATACTTTCAACGATGTTACAACGAACAACTGTTGCTACTGCAACAGGAGCAAAATTTACCTACTATCTAGTGTTTTGCTTATGTATTGATGATCTTATGAATATTTCGAAGTGTGAGAACAAAAATGGAAAGCAAGTGTGAGAGAAAAACCACCTTCGTGGAGACCCTCATCTTTCGTGAATGTTCTTCACCAGCACTTGTCCGCGCAAAACACTCATAGATTCCGCTGTGAGTAGCATCCTCGAAGCTGGAGATGTGTTTTCTGACGCTGAAACTCACATGTATTTTATTTTTTCACATCATAAATTGTTGAAGACCACTCTTGTCCAAAATATTTCAAACGTGTGAGTCGTATGTGATTCACATAGTCTTTCATGTATCTGTCATTTTAAATATTTAATTCTCGAACGAAGATTTTTGGCGTTTTCTATCATTTTCTAATGTATCGAGATGAGAATTTGAAAAATCTATAGAAGAACTTCGAAATGCGTGCATGGACCTCCTCCTACTCTGCTGTCCTTTCACTTCTTCAAATCCTTTCTCGAATTTGAGTGTTTGTTCGTCGATACCTTCACCAGCAGTACACATCAAATGAAGCGCTTGACCCTCCTCGACAGTAACCGCGAGCGTAGTGTCAATCTGCGATGGCTGGTCTTAAACAAAACACATTAGACGGATTTACTCATGCTCGGGGTACACTGCCCTTCTACTTTGCTGGAAATTAATACTAAGTAATCAGAGTAATACTACGATTAGAAAAAGAGTTAGTAATGTAGAAAGCTTTCCACAATAGACTCTCGATCAACATGCTCTACGTAGTGTTTTTTTCTGCTCGTTGTTCTTGCAAATATAATTTAATTTCATGCAGTTTTGTTCGATTATCTGCTTTTCTCGATACTCTTATTCCACACAGATTTATCACAACTCATACTGTGGACAAGATGGTTTCGTGAACAGCGCAGTGGTTAAAGACGCCATACAACAAATGGATGGTCACTCATTGAACACCGGATTGACACCGGATAAGCTTTTTCACCCCCATAGCAGTGAAACGAAAAAAGAAAGAAAAAAAATAAAAAAAAACCACCAAAGCCACTAGCAAATGCTTCATGGATGAACGATGAAGGAAACCGGATTAGATGAAAGCAGCGCTGGTATTCGTGCAATGTGCTATGTTAGGTCATATAGAGCATAAAAAACAAAATGGATTTAACCTACCATGTGAAAGAATAAGCTCATATGATGGGGCTAGAGCAACGTAGTTCTTCTCTTGCTGATCACGCTTGTGACGACGGTAGTGTACCATCACTAAAATTATGACACATTAGGGCATCTGTACAAGTAAACCCCAATACGTTGCGAACACCTAATCATTGATTAGACCTAAGGAGTTGACACACTGAAATTTTGGAACAGTGATATTCGAGGAGACTAATTTACGAGCAAAATTGGATAGCTAAACAGAATTTTTGAGGAATATGTTCTGGTTTAGGAAAGCTTCTGGCTCAGGGTAACTAAAACGTAATGAGGACCCATGTAAGAGCTTTGGGTAGCTTTCTAAAGGTAGTCCCTTTTAGAAACACATTAGGGCATCTGTACAAGTAAACCCCAATACGTTGCGAACACCTAATCATTGATTAGACCTAAGGAGTTGACACACTGAAATTTTGGAACAGTGATATTCGAGGAGACTAATTTACGAGCAAAATTGGATAGCTAAACAGAATTTTTGAGGAATATGTTCTGGTTTAGGAAAGCTTCTGGCTCAGGGTAACTAAAACGTAATGAGGACCCATGTAAGAGCTTTGGGTAGCTTTCTAAAGGTAGCCCCTTTTAGAGTCAATTTTTGAGCATTGCGTAAGGGCATGTGTTTGCTAAGATGAAGATGATAAGTCTGCCGCATCAAATTGGCAACGTGGGATCATCTGAGGAGTTCTCGATGTTCCGAGCAAAGATTTTTGCAAGATGCTCAAGGTCGATGGTGACCACAGGTCAGCGGTTTTACACCATATAGTAGAGCTTCAATGATATTACTAACAGAGTGATTCCCAGCTGATTAATGGCGAAGCATGGTGACCGTCATTAGGTAATAAATATTTGGCCAAACACCAACTGAAAGGACCCTCGGCTACGGTGAAGCCGAAGTGGATTCTTGGAGTGAAATTCCGTTCCCTTTGTGCCGAATTGACACATATCTTCTGTGTGCACATAGATGCGTGCTTTAGTATGCTTCCATATATGCTGCTTCTCCTGCATGTCCATTTTGCCACTGGTTAGAATTCGTGACTAGGAAGTGCACTGCTTCATGTTTACTGCCGGAAAGCTCGGCAAACTACATATGAGTTTGCTCAGCTCCACGACGAATGCGGCAAGCTATCCTGCAATAATGCCTAACTCAGCGGCCAAACCGGGCAGATGTAGAAATGAAGGGGCTCTTTCCCTGGTACTACAAAAGTTCCTGATGCAATGTTTAGTAGGGCGAATATAGTGAGGCAACTAAAACCTCACGACTGCTCCATGAGCGAGATCTATAAAATCTGTGGGGTGGTCAAGGTTTGCATATACAAATTTTAACATCGTAGGATTCTGATGATTGATGATGGAGACCAACCAAAAAGATTGGCAACGACGGCTGGTATTAGCCTGGATCAGGACGCATTGCCCGTTAACATCCTCGAGAGAAGAACAAAGACCGACCATCTCATGAGCATTCTATGAAACTGGAAGTAGATAGAAGGTCGCATTTTCTACAAAATTGTTTTCTTCCAGGTTTAAATGCTGAAAATGAACCCACGATAGCGTCTGAGAGACTTCGTACGGAGACAATGATTCGACTGCAACAAATATGGTGAGAGCTTCGCTCGGTTTGTCATGCTAACTAGAGCTACTCATAATAACTGCAGAAAACTTTATCTCATCATTCAATCTCTCATTGAAGAGTTCCATGAAAAAAAATATTATACATGATAGCAAGTTGAAGGCTTCATTTAGTCGGTATTGCTGCTGTCCCAAAGTGCTATGTGGGGTCGGACCATCGTGTCTTTAGCAGAACATTATCACTCAGTCTTTTCACCACGTCCTTCATCTCTCGGGAGGTGAGCAGGATAAATTAAAAATATACAACACACCAGTTGTTAAAATGAAAAGTCCTAAATCAATTGAAAATTCGGCAGGACTCAAATTATTGGACCGCAATGTTGGAGAAGAAGTGAGGCCGAGTAGGGCATCGTCCGCTACGATCAAATCTGCCTGCTTCCTGTCGTCAACAAAGACCAACCATCTTTATCAGAGACAGAAAACTGGACGAAGAGTACCACAGGAAAGCAGCGTTTCGAAAAGAATTCGGGACGATGGAATAATATCCATATGACAACGAAACTTAGTGCAATAGTGCATTGTCTCACTTTTACCAACCGAAAAAATGAATCGACTTGCTTTAGAAAGAAACAGTCGCGGAAGCTGCCCATTACATGAACTTCCTTCGTGAGCCACGTAAGAGCTTTGCAACCTAAACTTCACCATTCTGCAGCGACATTACCTTTGACGTAAACCGAGGAGTTCCACAAAGCGATACCGTGCCGCCAAAATTTTCGGCACCCACTCTGGAGAGTTTTGCAAAAAATGGAACCGAACGACATAGGTTTGAAAGACTATGGCTAGTAATCCATCATCGTCATCCATCATCATCAGCATCACCATCGCCATTATCATCATAGAAAACGATATTCTTCTTATAATATTAAGGTGGAATGGATGCTGGCCAATTGCGAAAGCCCTTTAGGAAAGAGGGTTTTTGATTTAATCAGATGAAAACCATGTTAATGAGAAACGGACTTGATTTTGATGCTTCATTCACGATCAGTGGAATCTTAATATACGTGTTACAACTACATGTATCTGCATCGAGGAGCTCATGTGATGAGTTATTTAGCTCCAGAGCTGAACAGGAAGAATCGATCGACTTAGTGACTTTAAAAGAACACCGCGGACGTAAAGAAGAACACAAAGAACGACCAGCTTCTTACCGATCTTTTCGATTTCTCGATTTTTCTTGCCTTAACGTAAACGTAGGGCGAGAATGGCGCAGCCGTCGGAGACGTCCTGCGGTACACATGGGATTGATCCGTTTGTCCCAGGCTCACAGGCCTTCCATTCCTCTATGGTCGGGAAATTGGTACCAGGTTTGAGAGAAGAGTAGCACATCGTTAGGCCGCCGCGAGTCAATTTACAGGCCAGATATGCCCTTCAACGATGTTTGATGAAGTCGAATGCACAGGGCATCCCTCAGGGATTGATCAATGCCTAGAGCTCTATATTTCCAGCTTTTAACATAAATATCAGAATTCTCGTCCTGTTTCACGAAGTGAGAGACGCAATCCAAAGTTCCGACCTATGCCGATGGTTAATAACGGAGATGCAATCATGAACGCAAAGCTGTCTAAGATAAAGTGAGTCGGACAAGTGATTAGTTTTTTTCTTTGTTCTCTGAGCGAGAAGGACTCATTCGTTAACACTCGAGTCTGGAAAGCGACAAAAACAAATTGAGATTTTGTTGACTCCCAACAATGGATCAATAATCCTCAAAGAGCAGACAAATGCTTAACTGCTCATAGCATGTATAGATACTGTTGTGTCACAGATGGTTAAAGTGAAAGCAAGCCACAAAGTCTTCCAGTAGCTTCTCGAAAGTACTTGTAATAAAGAGCATACTTAAAAAATAAATTTTCGCAGTAATAACCAGAAGAAATGTAAAAACTTAAAACGTGGAGCTATAGACCAGATTCGAACCCGCGATTACACTTTCCAGGGGTTGCCGTGTTATGCACTGTATCATCGAGGCCTTTCTCTCAGTCAGTTTGTTACTCTAACATTGTGATTTCGACTGTAGCCTCAGCTTAACTTCATCCAATGCCGATTTTCACTCGCTTGAGCATTCCCGCTGACGGGTAATTGCTGATGGCACCGTTATGCTAGAAAATTGGCTAAGAGAACAGCAAAGCAAGGGTGTTGGTGGTACACTGTCCAACACGTGAGCTTCCGGAAAGGTAATCGGGGTTTGAAACTAAACTAGTGCTCCAGGTTTTGCAAATATCTCAGCATCATTGTAGTTGCATTTCACATAATACCCTGCTATGAAAAAATAGTAGACAGTAAATAAAAAGTTAAACATTTAGAAATGCTTAAACATTGAGCATCAGTGATGAAAGAAAGAAGGAACTCGTTAAGCCTAAGCCTAAGCCAGAAATTCTAATAAAGATGGAGCGCTTGTTGAGATTCACACCAATTCAACAAAAAGAAATCATACATAGCGTTGATTAACGGTGAAAGGACTGTTGACATAGAACTAAATCAAAACCAGTCAATTATCCCAAGGCATGATAAGGAAGCCATCGTAAGGGAGCTTCACTGATGAGCAGAAACTTTTTGATCGGATGACGGCACCGCGGAACCACTAGTCTTCCACGAACGGAGCCTGATCGAAGTCGCAATCGTTAAACACACTGGAGTTGCTGCAGACCAGACACTGGCTTGTGAACAAAAGAACAGAGCCGGTCGCTGATGTCTCCGAGAATCACATCACTGCGTAAGAAGTCATGCATGCACTTTCGTTGATGAACTACATGACACGTTTTCCCATAGATCAACAGGGTATACTAGACCAACCAGTTTTTTAGGTTACGAATTGAGTTAACCAAAAGCTTTCTGATAACAGACTCCATAGGTGCGATAGGATGCCCAAATGCGAAATCAATAGACGAACATCTGTTATCAGTAAAAAAAAAAAGCCACTCAGGTATAGTAGGACGATTTCACAGTGATGTAGGGTTTCATACATTTATACTCGCAAGAAAATGAATAGTCTGTCTAGTTATTGACATTTATACTTCAGAGATATTTTTACTTAGATGCAAGTGCAACGTACCACGTTTGCAAACAAAATCGCAAAAAACTCAACAAGTCATGAATCACGATGACATGCAATTGATTTAGGAGACTGTTATGTCTCATTAGAGAGCGGATAGCACAGTAGGAATGATGCCGATCATCACGTGCATGTTGTTGGCTCGGTTCCACACTAGGCCCAACAAGCCTGTCATCCTTCCGGCGTCGGGAAATCGGTGCCGGACTTGTCTGGGGAAGTTCATTCTCTACAATCCAATTGCGAACGCTCTAGCCAGGCTACCTCAGGACTGCAGGGAGAATTACTCGACCGGCACTAGACGTCATTCAAGATGAAATGGAAATCCTCGAGCGGCAGCCGAAACGCCTCTTAAAAGTTGGAAAATCTTCGTTGACAATGGATGCGAGGAAATGAATCGAATGTGAGAAGTGCTAGGATCGCACGGTAGGCGTGAAGACGGATCAAATAAAATAAAACAAAAATAAAAAATGCAAGCCAAAAATAGGTTGTCAGGCAAGGTACGGTTTCCAAGTGTCATACGAAAATGCGGAGTATTGTTCTGGAGATAAGCGGAGCAATAAGGTGCATCAGATAGGAGCCACCTTCTCTCGTTAGTTATACTGCGATCTATTGGCTGCACCAAAGAGTATGTCATATATAGAACAGACTACACAAAAAATACAGTGAAACATTAAACAAATACATTATTGCGAATGCTTCAATGTACTGCTAAAGGCAATTGAGGCTTTGATGAATAGGGAGTTCGCCATATAAGTTGTCATGACGTCGACACAAGCAGCGTTATCGGCGCAGTGTTGTGCTACGGACTTAGTACTATCATAACTCGAGCGATGAGGTGCTCGTGAGGGAGAAATGGTGAATGGGTTGCATAGGTGACGAAAATTTGAACTGTGAGGGCGTTGCGGAGGTTTTTACAGCTTTCGGACAGTTGTTTACCAAAGTGAGTCATGAAGGCAATGAAATCTATGAAGATATTCAGCTGGAGTTTTTCACAGCGATTCGCTAAATGAAAGACCACGATCGCGCAATGCACATAAGGTCGCGTTTAGAGACTTCCACTACCATTTGCATTAACGTTGTAGAAAATTCAAACTAGTTCCTTCAGAGTCGAGCAGTGCTGATGATTCGGCAATAAACCTGAGTCTTATATGCTGGGTCTTATATGAGTCCTTTCTTCAGTCTATTGTAGTGAAATAGGGTTAGACCTGAGACTTCATGAGTCTCTTCCTCAGTTTATTATAGTGGAATAAGGTCTTAACTAGAGCAGTTGCAACTTTCCACTCGAAAACCACCGCCAAGATAATGAAAAACTCAATTTCAAATACCTAGCAGTGGATAGCCAGGCACTAAGGAATATAGAAGCAAAGCCACTCCTTCACAAAGATTATTGTTGGCAGTGAATCCGTAATAAATTCTTATATGACATTCCCAGCACTTATGGAAATGTTTTATTAGGTAGAAAGAAAAGATCAAGGATTAAATTGAGATGTGCTTCTTTGATTCGTTCAGTGTTTTTTTCGCGCTGATCTTTAGATTACAGCATCCCTCTCGCGCATAGACGGCGCTGTAGCGGAAACTGAGTCATTCATTGCAGTAGCGATTCTGACGTTTTTCTTCTTGATTTCTAATGAGTTTTATTAAGGCTACGGTTGTCAAATGGTCATTCCCTGTGTGCTAATGGGGACGCCGATCACATTTAGAATAGAACCGATTCACGCGAAATCACTTCTGTTGGCAGCCCAGAGCGGAGCTGTGACGTCATTCCTGGGAACTTTCATCACGTCCTCAGTTTATCTCGCACACATTGATTCTCTCCCAGTGAAGCTGATTTGTCGATAACTGATAAGAATTTCTCAACCATCGGAGCATTTCAAGAGTCCAGAACTTAATAGATCTATAGATGAGATTTCGCTCCACTGTGGTTACCGCATACATTCTTCTTGTTTATTATTCTTTCGAATTTAAACGTGCTTAGAACTGAAACCTTCATAAAATCGATAGCGGAGCTTCTTTTCTTAAATTCCTGACGTAATGGCGGCAGGTGCAAACATAAACGATTCACTGAGAACAGCAGCATGCCCTGTTAGACAAAATTCCGCTCCTTCCTTTCCTTTCGTGTTCGAAACATCAGCTTTGAAGCAACAAATATGAAGACATATATGCCATAGGCTCCAGAAAATCCAAGTTTAATCGCTGCAAACAGGATAGCACTAATTACTTGCTTGAGGATTTGTAAATTCTGATAGTTTTTACAGCATTTGAGAAAGTTAGCTAAGAACTGACACACGCCGGTTTGAAATTGAAAACGGCCATTATTTTCGAATTCTATGACTTCTATGGAGCTCACATCGTCTTGTAAGTGTTAAAAGGAAAGTTTTTGTGGGCCGACTGAACAGGATTTAATAAAAACCGACTTCCATTTAACCTCGGCGCAGATAATCAACGCATTTTCTTTCACTGATAATTCACTAGACTCGACTCGATGCCATCACGGCGATTCATATCGGATGGAAGAGCTGCGGTTAGTTAACTCGGATCAACTTGACTCTGAAGAAGGTGAAGGCACTAAAACGTTAGCTGAATGAAGCCTTTTAACTTCGTGTTAGTTTTCAATGAAGCAATGTCCACTGAACAACACGACGATTAGCAGAATAAACCCTCTTTTCAAACTCGTATTTGTTTAATATTTCAAGAAAGTATTGGTGATGCTGCGGTTGGACTACGGTCGGTTTGAAAAATATTGATACGCTCAACAATACTCACTCAAGGGTGAAGGCAGGGTTGACCTAATCCCTCATTTGAAGAGCGTGCTCTCGAATTCCTCACAAAGTCACTTCTTTTCGGTGCGAGGTGAGATGACGCAGAAAGGTAAACATGCATGCGCCCACACTTATCAGGAATTTCTCTTTGAAGAAGAAAAAGGGCAAGGTAGGTGATAATTTGCTGATGATACATCAGGTACACATTGACAACTGGCATTGAGCGATTGCACGACTGGAATTTCAGAAATTTCGGGCTTAAAGAGGTCAATGAAAATCGTGACAAGAGATGGTAATGGAAGGGAAGCCTTGAGCGGTAACATTGCACAAAGACGATAAATCAAGACCACACCATTAATGCTAAATACTTTTCTGCGAAGGTGATGAAAAGTCACAGAACACCGTAGTTGGTTTTCTAACGGATTTCTTTTCTCTAGTACAATGTATGTTTACATAGATTTGAGGTTGTACTACTGTGAACTATAGAGCTGCTGCTGAACTGAGAACTACTTGCAGCAACTCCAAAAAAAAAGACAAAGGAAAGGAAAGAAGCTAAAATTGCAAAAACCACGGTTTTACAAGAGAATATTTCAAAACCAACTTTCCTTTAGCCTCGGTATTACTATTCAACATGTACTCTTTCTTTGATGAACTTACACGAGGTTGATAAACAATTTTGATGATGATGACCCACTGAAGAAGGCGGAATTCCATATGAAGGTGAACACGCCACATCGAGACGTAGAAGAACCATGGACTTTCGACTCGGATCAACGAGTCTGATGAAGACGAAGACGTCGAAACGTTAGCAGAATAAAAGTTGTTTACCAACCTCGTGTAAGCTTATCAAAGAAAGAACTCATGTTTGTACGAGAATTTTTTCTCCTCTAGAATGATTTGTAGAAAGCGAGGGGACTAGAATCGCTGACTAAGTCGCACTTCGCATCCTTAAAAGTTTTAAAATGGTCATTTATTTAAATCCAAGAATTACCAGAAAACACTGATCTATGCCTGCTGTATAGTAGTAAAGCAATTTTATCATCTGGAGACATGCTATTGTAGGTCTTCCAATTTTGAAATCTCATTAGCTGCGTCGACTTTCTAAAGTTTTACACACGATAACCAATTGATATGACCTTTCAAGAATCTTCAGTGGGTCTCTTTAGTGGACACATGGTTTCACGATTGTGGTGGTGAAGACGCTAGTCCTCGGAAAGGTTAATAATGGTTTGACCACCACCGCAAACATCTGTGGCCGGAGTTTTGAAAATATCTCAGCGTCATTGTAGTTATGTTTCATCATATCCTGGGCAGCAAGTAAAAAGTGACTAAGTAGTTTCATTTCTCTAAATTTTCTAGATTCCATTGGAAATCAGGAACGATGATTTTCATCCTTGTCGCTGTATCAAGCACAAAATCGTTAATTGTCAAGTGACCCGAAAGGCCACCATCAAATAAGCTAATGACTCCTGCCATCAGCTTTCCTCTTACATTGAGGAGTAACGATGTAGTAGTTTCTATATTGGCTTTGCTACTTTTTATTGACACTGACATTATGAACTGACATTTTTGCTGAAAACGTTGTTTTGCTTGTTTTTGTTGAAAGGGTGCCTACGATTAGCTTAGCGAGTTCAGCCGTGAAGCTGAGCACATGGTGGTTTGATTGGAAAGTTTTACCAGATTGGGAATGCACATTGTATACTGGAAGTGCTTCCCATGCAATTGCCGTCCCCTTTTTCGAAGGCATTTGGCCCAATTAACGTGGAAACGTGGAGGATATTAACATCATATAGGCGAGAACACAGCTACGCAGCTGTGTTAGGTGAGCCTTACATATTCTCGTAGAGTGTTATTATGAAAGCATTCCCAGTATTAACTCATTTGAGCTAAATGTTTTTGTACTAATGACACGAACAAGTGAGTGAGTTGAATAAAAGTATCAATGTGACTCTGCTTTTGAAGCGCGACGTCAGAAGCAAGGGGATGCATAGGTGCGATCTTCTGTAGTAACTCTCACTTAGAGCGGCTCACCTCCTTCAATAAACTGGCGACTCTGCTACACTCCGGTAAATCAGGCAGGTTTCTCCGTTCATAGCAAATGAACAACCACTACAGGTATTCGTCAGCTGCTGCAATTCGTACGACCATCGGGTCCGTACACTGGTTTTTCCTAAGTTTACGGGTAGAATATTGGTTCATTGTGTGGTCTACTAACGGTTTTGCGCTTGCAAATTATAATATTTCTGAAATTCGCAACCCTTAAATAGGTTTTTGTTTACCTTGTGTTTTCAATAATCCGCTAGATATTTCTAAAATTAATCCGTAATATTTTAGCTCTTATTTACTTCCTAGTTCTCTTTCATGGCTTGTGAAACGCAAACAGAAGCACGTTGAGATATGAAAAGAACTCTGGGCTTCAGATGCACTTCGAAACGGCGAATAGCTTTGCCAGGAGCTCACGAGTAATCTAAAATATCCCATCTATAGCGTCGTAAACATTTTAGCTAAAGCGGGTCTGAACACAAGCTCCTCGTTAATTAGAAAAAAAGGTTGACTAAGTTCATTATTGAGAGTATATTTCTTAAAATGGAGGGAGCGAAAAAGCAGTAGGAGCGATGGCGTCCAGTAGGAAAAAGTTATGGCGGGCCCCGTACCCGTCTCATCAAGCCTCATTTCACAAAAGATGTGAACTGACCTTTATGAAATTGGATCGACTCGCCCGGTATTCGCCCACTTCCATGAATAAGAGCAAATATCTTCAAGCAGCAGCCGAATTTATGCGCGAAATCCTGAGATATTCGATGACAATGAAAGTAAGGATCGAATGAAACAGTTGCTGGCAAAGTTCAATTTGTGATGTAGGTTGCCTTCAAAAATAAGTGAATAAAGAATTCCTTGAAATTTTATCATGTCCACTTAGAGTGTTGCATACTTCCGTAGTTCCTCCAGCTCTTTTCTTCTCTCACAACCACTTTTGTAATTGCAAAATTTTTTCGTGCAATGCTTTTTTAAAAAAATTTTGGTAAAAATTGAAAGCATCAAGGTGTCAAAGCAAAAACAACCATTCCCATAGGTGTTTCTGTCATTACACCAAGGCTGAACGCTGCTGACGTCAATTCAAATACTCGAGCAGTTTATGGAGAGGTAGGATCATGTGACTCAGCTTTATGTAAACGAAATCCTCACCATAGCAAACAGTTCGTTGAATATTTCAGTCTTCAGATGAGCCATGGTGTTTGCAGTTTGCACGAATTGGTTAGATCTGTCTCTCTGAGTAGATAGAAGAGAAGGAGACTGCACCACCTCCTGGTTTTCCCCATGTGAAGAGAGCAAAAATAAAGTGACCACTCAAATCCCGAATAGTCTAGCTCGACTCCATCGTTTTAAAGAAGCACTAGATTTTTTTTTGCCATCGTGAATGATCGACGACATCAGAGTGCCCATCTTGCGCTGATGCTTCGTCATGGTTACAGCAACTCCATTTCGTTAAGAAATGACTGAATTCTTCCATTACTGAACAACAGCCCACGAAGTCAGGATGTTTGCCGCACCGCAAAAGGATGCTTACCAGTGTGAGTAATATACGTGAAACTGCGAGAAAAGAGTTTGAAAATCTAGATGCAAGCTCATTTGGAATGTATTAGAGAAAATGACTCATCATTCCAGACATCTGTATTTGACCTAGAGATTTCCTTAAACAGCGTTAAACGAAATAGCTAAACGTTTCCATTATCTTTTCGGTTACTGCTGTGGCCACACTTTGGAAACTTTTTTCTTTGTAGGAAAATTCATTTTAAAGAAGAGGCAACAAAAACGAAATCTTTCAGCCTTCAATTAATCTTTCTTCTTCGATTTGTTGGAATGTCGTAGATTGTTCGCCTCTGTGTGTAGTTAACAAAACCTTTACTTTTAACGATAGCAATATGACTACTGGACGACTCTCCTTCTTTACCACTTTCAACATTATTGTTTTTTAATACCGGTGTTTATGGCGGTACGGTTTTCCAAGCTCTCAAGGCACTTGGGGCGGCTAGCGAAAAGGTAGTGATGCCGTTCATCATAAGCACGGTGCTGGTTTGACCCCACTCTAGCCAAGCCTCTCATACCTCCGGGCCGGGGAATTCATATCAGACTTGTGTGAAAACCGCATAGCTCCTGCACTGCAAGTAGGATCCTCATAGATGGGCTATCTTAGGACTCCAAAGAGTGGTACAACATTTAACGACATTTATAAAGAAGACGAAAATCCTCAAGCACGTAAGGGAAAAGCTTGAATACCACCTCGGGTGGTGAATACGAGGAAGCGAATTCAGTGTAGAAAATGCTGAGATCAGGATGGGAAATATGAAGACAGATCATATAAAAAATGCAGTTAATAAATAGCAGGCTGTATCATGCATTGACATAGTTGGAATCATTAGCCACTCACGAGAACACTTTGAAAGCCATCCAATCAAAGCCATCCGCAGAGGGTAGTTATGGTAACTGGATGCTTGAAAATGATCGTTCGGAAATCTCCAACCCATCAATGCAGCATGCAGGCTAGCTGTTAATCCAGGAGATGCTGGTGCTCCCGTTGTGTATCCGCCATGGTCGTAAATATTTTACATTATGGACCAGTTGAAGCGTTATTGCTTGCGCTTGCCACGAGTTTCCCGTCGCGGTGCATTCTCCCCGGACTGGCTAGAAAGATGTTTTTATCTATCACTAATAGAGTATTTGAAGCTTGCGACTTCTCTGTTTTGCATAAAGTGGATTGCCACCGGTTCCATCACCTTGAATTCCAACCATGACGTGCTTTTATCACCAAAAATTATCAAGAAAGCTAACAACATCACGCAAACATGAAGTTGTTTCCTTACAAATCTATCAAAAGAATAGGAGGTAACTCTACGTTTTCTGTCATAGAGCCTTTCGAGAGAAATTCTGTATACAATCTCGAGTGGCTTGTGATGTAAGTTTGTCAAACTTTGGTGGTGGAAAAAGTCATTACTGAGAGTGAAAACGTCGTTGATAATTGGTACTCTGCTATATGTTTGTATGTAATTTACTTAATTTATAAGATGCTCGTGACCACTGGCTGCGTTCTCTCTTTCTTCTGTAATTTATTTCATCATTTACTGGAATATTTAGAATACGTCTATAACGCGATCGGGAGTTAAACACACAATGGTTGGAAGTGCAAAACATGGTGGGTTTTCGGTGATAAAGGAAGTGTAAGATGGCGACAACCCCACAAAGGAGAGCCTTATACACCCTTTCTGTCGTCTAGAATATTCATTAAAATTCACAAAATAATGACCCTCATTTCTCTGCTAGAAATTATGCAAAACTTCACCGTTTTGTTGACGTTGCAGTTTCTATGCCTTTCTGTCAATCTCCACTTCCAGTTCCTACGCACCCTAAGGCAGTTTCGCCTCTCAACAAGCATTTCTTAGCAAATAATGAACTACATGTGTTAAAATGGAAACCATCCAAATATAGAAAGCTACGCCAACAAGATGCCACTTTTCTTATTCGATTGCGAAAAAGTTGGATTTTCTGCTTTTTTTTTTTAAAAGATTTTTAAGATTTTTTAAGAAAACTTAAGAAAAGATTTTAAGTCCTAATTTTAAATGGACTCAAATGAAGACTATACCTTACAATATTTATTAGTTTTATTCTCTAGTTACCGAAAGCTTTTCATAAGGAATAAAGGATAAAGCCGACAGCGTTGATCAATCCCTGAGGGATGCTCCATGCATTCGAATTCATTACGCATCTTTTGGAGGTGACTGAATGCATGTCTGCCCTTTACAATGACTCACGGTAGCCCACCTACGTAGCGAGCCAGTGCCGCTAACCTCCCAGACAAGTTTGGTAACAATCTGCTGACCCTGGATGGATGAAAGACCAGGTGGGAGCGCTGGGAACGATTCCACGTGTGTGTTGTAGGACACCTCCGACCACTGCTCCACAGATGCCCTTTCAAAGCTTTTCATAATTACTTTGATTTTGGAATTGGTGAGGGATGACAATATTGCCAGGAATTGTTGATAAGCCGGTATCATACCCGCACAAAGCACCTTTCTTGCCACTGCCACTGCTGTTTTCCTGTTTTCGATTGAGATAACGGCTCACATCTATTCTCTGAGATGAGCAAATGTATGAAATATACAGAAACAATAGGATACATTCAGAATAAGCAGTAAAATCCTTCAGAAATCTGAGGCCAAGGGGTTTGGTAGAGAGCGCATGTGTAGGACATACTCTAGCACGAAAAACTCACCGCTTTTTTACGTGACTTCCAATGAGGAAGGTTGGAGTGTCTGATTATAGTCGCATATGGTTGACGACCCACGGATCTCCCATGGTTGATGACTGCGCCACCCCACATCAGAAATTGCTAAAGCTAAGCTTCTTCTATTACACTGTGATGTTCTCAACCACATAGGCCTTCTAATCGCAGAAAACTTACCACGAAAACTTGGGATTTGGTGTGTTTAAGTCGGAAACGAGTTAACGAATTTTCTTGGCCTCCGCGAAAAAGGATTTCACCAATACGTTAAAGAGAACTTCCTTGAACCGATATGAATAAGCCAGACAGACCTTCATTCCCAGCCCGTGAGATTTTTCATGGAAATTCCACGCAGGTTCGTCAGCTTCTAAAATGTGTGTGGTTCACGGAGTTCAAGGGATTGCAATCGTTTTAATCATCTTTACACTGAATGAAATTGAAATTCCTTTGAATTAAACCTTAGTTGAAATTAATGAGTGATGACAATGCAATTCTTAATGAAGGGCCTTTCTCAATTAGTTTAATTTACCATTTTTAGTGCCCGTTTCAATGTTGTCCGTATCAGAATGCTCCCATTTCATTTTTTTTAAGTTCAATATTACAAAATTTAAACGGAACTCAGTATTGCCAGTTATGTGGATATTACAATGTTAAGCTGCCGACTACAACTTTTTGTGGTAGTGTACTGTATGAAATACAACCGCAATGATATAGAGATATACGCAAAACTACGGACCACAGGTGTCTGCGGTGGGAATACACTTTCTTGGGGCTAACGCGTTCACCACTACACCATGGAGGTCCTTCGTTTTGCTTATCTCTCAGCTAGTTTTCCATCGATTAGTGTCATCATCAATCACCCGTCAACGCGATTGATCCGGGGAGTCTAAATCGGCATTGAACTCAATTAAGTTGAGGCTGTAGTTGAAATCACAATTCGTCGTTACAAGCTCGCGATTGCTAAGAGAGAAAAGGACGAATTCATAATCCAATGCCGAGGTTAATAGAAAGTCGATCCTGGTTACTATTACAAGACGAAATCACAATGTTAACTTTTTATTTGCTGTCTGTTCCAATTTCTCATGGCAGGGTACTATGTGAAATACAACCGTAATGGTGTTAAGATATTTTCAAAGCTCTAAAAACTAAACTAGATGTATACTACTCGATAAGCCCGTGCAAAGTAACTATAAATTTCTTGCTTATTCTGCGGTAAGGCACTATGTTAACTTTTTATTTGCTGTCTGTTCCAATTTCTCATGGCAGGGTACTATGTGAAATACAACCGTAATGGTGTTAAGATATTTTCAAAGCTCTAAAAACTAAACTAGATGTATACTACTCGATAAGCCCGTGCAAAGTAACTATAAATTTCTTGCCTATTCTGCGGTAAGGCACCGATAGGGGCACGTATATAGCACAGTGGTTAGGCATACCAGGCAATACACATGGGTTTGATCCTTCGCCCCATGTCCCCATGTCCACCAAGCCTTCGATCACCCCCCCGGGTCGACAAATTGGTGCCAGAACTGTTTAGGAATATAGCAGCACTGGAGGGTCGATGATACATGGTAGGCCACGAAAAATCATTGTAGAGGCCAGATTTACGTTCAATCACCTCTAACGATGCCTAATGAAGTTAAATGCACCACCCACCCCTCAGGGAATTATTAACGCCAGCAGCTTTGACGTACTGACACGTGCTCTGTTTTGTTCTGAAGGAAAACATGGCTAAAAGCTGGCGCACTCACTGTGACAAATGCATTGAAAGTCCGTCGTCGTCATATGAGACAACGGCCTCCTCAGAACTTCATTCACTTCGTTCTCTTGCAATCGTTATCTGCAGAAGTGGTTGCATTCGTGTGTGAATTTTGTCGCAGCTTGAAGCTTCGTCATGCTCCCTTCTAGTGAGCATCAAGAATTTATGTGGAGAGTGCATTTTTCTAGAGTCGCCAGACAGTCTTACCAGCACAATTGCAAGCCTTTGCCACAAATCTGTTCTCTTTAATTTCGAAACCGAAAGGCATTCAATCTCGGTAGTAAAGTCCGCATGTGTTTAAATTTCTGAGCTTATACGAGGTTGATAAAATAGTTTTGTTCGGCTAACGTTTCGACGTCTTCGTGTTTATCACAGCCGATGATCGGAGTCCATGGTTCACAGTTCTTCGTCTTCCCAATATGGCCTCTTCGCCGTCGTATCAAGACGGATCTTCTTTAGTAGAACACAGCACGAACGGGCATGCTCACCCGGCGATGCACTGTTATGCAGAGCGGTTGTCGTCCATATGACTATCCGTTGATAATAGTTTGTGTTTCGAGGGATAACGGTTTTGCTATTCGCCATGTGCTGGATAACATAATACCGACTGCTGCAGGGTGGATTATCCGTCGGAAAGCAAACTATTATCAACGTATAGTCATATCGACAACAACCATCCTGTATCAAAGACCATCGCCAGATGAGCATGCCTCATTCGTGCGGTGTTCCACTGAAGAAGATCCGTCTCAATACGACGACGAAAAAGCGACAACGAGAAAGCGAACAACTGTGGACCATCGGCTCGAATCATCGGCTGTGATGAAGACGAAGACTTCAAAACATTAGCCGAGCAAAACTAATTTATCAAACTGATAGGCTCAATAATTTAAGCACACCTGTTCTCTTTGTACCAGGTTTTCATTCTGAATTGAGATTTCTTCCACTTGATTCGTTGTCTAATTATTTTCCGCTTCGCTGACTCCATCAAACATTATCTCCACTTCTGTATTATTGCTCCAAGACAGGACGCTGTCCTCGGAAAATGGAGGCTGGAGAGAAATTGCGCTTCAAAACTGATTCTTTTGTATTCTTTCTTTGAAGAGCTTGCACGAGGTTGATAAGCATTTTAATCTTCGGCTAACGTTTCGACGTCTTCGTCTTCATTAGAGCCGATGATCCGAGTCGATGGTCCATGCTTGTTATTCGTCTCGATGTGGTGGCTTCGCCTTCGTGTCGAGTCAGGTCTTCCTCAGCGGTCCATCTCCTCGAATGAAGCACACTCATTCGGTGATGCCCTTTTATACACTATCGACTCGGATCATCGGCTTTGATGAAGACGAAGACGTCGATACGTTAACCGAAAATAAATATACTTATCAACCTCGTGCAAGCTCATCAAAGAAAGAATACTTATTGATTAGTCACACCGAGGTTAAAGAAAAGTCGGTTTCGAAATATTAATGATTCTTCTGTTGTCTCACTCGAGAGACCATGCACCACTTTACCGCTGTTGTGTTGTTCGGTGAAAAGCTGCATTGTCGTTGTGCAATAGTTGGGATTGGAAAGCGTTTCAATGTAGGAAGCGTGTTTAAACATTGAACTAAGTCGGACTAGCAGTGGTTTCCACGCCGCCAGATACTTTTTCGAATTCACTAAAGATTAAAGCTACGATTATATGGCTTGCTCTGCAGGCTTCCACGAGGCATTTGGGTGTGGTCTATGCAGGTAAATCCCTTAGGGAATTTAGTTCACTTTACAGTTTGTGCTTTGTCGAAGTTCTTAGAGGTGCTCTTGGATAATCTTTGTGAAAAACTTCTGCAACATACTAAGTAAACAGATCAAATGGAGTTAAGAATGCCGTCCTGATTGCTTTTTCTGTGTGAAAAACGTTACGTATAGTTCTCTAATGGTTGGGTACCCGTTTGTTTGCAGATATAACGTCACGTGTTTTGTTAGGAGAACGTTCGGTCGCCAGCACATAAATGAGCAGTGTGAATATTGTGTGCTCCATGAGCTCAATCCTCTACTTGCAACCCAAATGTTTAGGCAGATCTCGGCGACTTTTCTCCATGCATTCCTTCTTTGTGTTATCTCTAGAATGCATCGATGAAGATCTGTTGCTATCGTTGAAGATCTTCCTGCAACTTATTTCAGCAAATGGTTTTCTATCGTCAGTTATTAGGTTAGGTTGGATAGAATACAAAGAAATACCTCCATAAGCGTTCTCTCCAATGCTATGTTTTCTAGATGTCCCTATGTAACCTTTTGTCAGATGAAATCAGCTTTAGGTAGTTTCACAGGTAATGAAAAGACGTCCAGGAATTTCAGTGACAGTGGCTTAACCAACGCGAAGCACTCCAAGATGTCAATCACTAGCTGTCGCTATAACTGCATTCTCAGCGCGTTGCCTATTAGAATTTATTAGGATACAATAGCTGACGTTTCGGCGGTTTCGCCTTCTTCAGAGCCTGGAAAGGTCAAACTGAGATGCGATCTACTCAGCCAAACACTTTCATAACCCCAGCAGATAAAAACTTAACAAATAAATTTGTATTCGCAGAAGAAACAGCTTCATTTAGACACCTACCGTTTATTTGTTGTATCTAAGTTAGTTAGTGGGTAGCAGCCGCACAGAGTAATAGATGGGCAAGGACTGTGCCTGTGTCAGGTCATTGGATCAGCCTGAGGTATGGCGCCAGGTCACGCGTGATGACGAGACACTCCTCCTTGCGGTTCATTTTTGAAATTTTGGAATTGATCCAAAACGCTTCAAGAGTTTTACGCACTGTTTTCGATTCGTGCGTGAGTATAAGGACTCCCACTTCAAAATCTTCTCCGTTGTGTTTCTGCATCCTGTGCGCGCCTAATGGAGTGTTTGGTTTTTACCTATATATAAATGCGTCGTTCTCTTTCCCAGCACTCGTGAGGTTGTTGTTTGTATAGCATAAGTATTGCTTCCATGGTGGTGAACGCGTTAGTCACCTGAATGGGTAATAGCATCTTCGATCCTCACCGTAGACATCTGCAGTCCGGAGTTGTGCAAATATCTCAGCATCATTGTGGTATATTACCTCGCCTTTAAATATTTCAGAGGGAAGTAAATGAAAAGTTTATATATATATATATATATCTTTATACTTTCGTTTACCGCCTAATCGTAGCTGGGGGTGTCGGGCTGCGTTGTACAGCGGGGGGGAGGATTCATCCGCTTACAGGGTCTCTCAAGCTAAGGAGGAGTCCGACGTTTCCATCAGGAAGCCTAGTTAAGAGCAAACCAATACCAGGATCCGCCATCGTCGTAGTGAGCGACCTGCAGCAATGAAAGCATTTTAGATATGCATTCTATAGTTGGATGCTTTAATTCTTTAATATCTCGCTATAGTCAAGAATTTCAGTCTTTTAAATGCACGTTTGAAACTATTCTTGTAAAACTACAGCACAGGTGCAGATATAACAGCCAAGTTAGAAAGAAAAACAGCTCTTTACAACAAGCATTTTTTTTCAAATTGTGTATTCGATAGCTGAGAAGTCCACTTAAGCTAAACCGCTTCGTTGATTCAAATAGCAAGATGTGTCATACCGGAAGCCAAGCAGCGGTCTGCCAGTCAGCACGGTGAGGGTCTACATTGTGCTTATTTCATTTGTGTTTCGTCAATGCTCACCACGGTAACCAGCAACCGGTACGCGAAACTAGGCGTTGAGAGATGCTTATATTTGAGTTCTCCTTTGTAGTGGAAGCTGTGATGTTCGCAGATGTACGTGTTCATACTTCTATTACAACTAAGGAAGTGCAACCACGTGCTGACCCAATGCGAGTTGTTGAGAGAAGGATCGAGAATATCTCTTATCAAATGGGCATAGCTCCAATGTGTTGTATAACCACAAGAGTGCTGAGATATTATCGAAACTTGAGACCTCAGTTGGGGTTCGAAACCGCGATTACTCTTACGGAAGGCTCAGGTGCTATCCAACATACCAGCCAAGAGCCCTTGTTTTTGCCTTTCTCTCAGCCAGTCTTTTGCTCTAATAGCGCTATTACTAGTCACGCGTCAACGGAATGCGGTGAAATCAACGGCTGATTGTTGGTAAATAGCATCGTTAGGGTAAAAAGATGAATAAGAGAAATTCAAAGCAAAGGTCCCGTTTGGTGGAGTGGATAACACGTATGTCCTTGGAAAGGGTAACCGTAGGTTCGAAGGCTACCTGAAGTTCAGAGTTTTGCTCATTTCTCATCGTTCTTGTGGTTGTATTTCACGTAATACCGTAATATAAAACAAAAAGTAGGCAGTAAACGTAAATCAAACCTAGTTAAGAATGTAACTACAATGGTGCTAAGATAATGTAAACTTTTTTATTTACTGCCTACTACAATTATACGGAAGGCTCAGGTGCTATCCAACATACCAGCCAAGAGCCCTTGATTTGCCTTTCTCTCAGCCAGTCTTTTGCTCTAACAGCGCTATTACTAGTCACGCGTCAACGGAATGCGGTGAAATCAACGGCTGATTGTTGGTAAATAGCATCGTTAGGGTAAAAAGATGAATAAGAGAAATTCAAAGCAAAGGTCCCGTTTGGTGGAGTGGATAACACGTATGTCTTTGGAAAGGGTAACCGTAGGTTCGAAGGCTACCTGAAGTTCAGAGTTTTGCTCATTTCTCATCGTTCTTGTGGTTGTATTTCACGTAATACCGTAATATAAAACAAAAAGTAGGCAGTAAACGTAAATCAAACCTAGTTAAGAATATAACTACAATGGTGCTAAGATAATGTAAACTTTTTTATTTACTGCTTACTACAATTACAATTTTTTCATGGTATCATGCGAAATCAATCATAAAGATGCTGAGATATTTGCAAAACTCCCGACCACAGGTGTTTGACCTGTCTTGTGTGCTGATAACACCTATAGGTTAAAACACGGCTGAGAGAAAGGATGGATGAAGGACCTGCAAGGTGTGGTGGTGAACACGTTACCCTCCAGAAAGGGTAATAGCAGGTTCGATCCCCACCGTAGAGACTGCCGGCGCGGAGTTTTGCAAATATCACACCATTACTGTGGTTGTATTCCACATCATATCCTGTGATAAAAGAAGAATAGGCAGCAATTGAAAAGTGACTACGTAGGTTGGAATATTTTGAAGCATGGAACGATTATTTGCACAATACTTTATGGCGAACGGTAACTATGACAAGAACCAATTTTTTTAAATCTATTAAAATTTTTTCCTTCACTCTCCTATTGGTTTGCTAAAGGAGATACGTCGGGGAAGTTGATTTCTTTTGCTAGCATCGTCATTCAACCAGTGCAGAAGTCCAGCAATTCCAATCTGGACATCCAGCAAGAAATCTGTGGAACTGAAGAACTTGGTAAGCTACCTTTCGCCAGTAGGAGTGTAAAAAAACACGTTTCAAAAAAGTGATTTTTTTCGCATCTATCGGAAAGCCGACCCCATTAAGCGAATTTTGGTGCTTGTTTTGTACACACGGAATTTCCTGGTGCATTACCAAATTTCTTTATTGTTAGCAGATTATTAGGTGGTGCAGGTAATAAGGGTGAATCGATTGAACGGAACGGACAATAAACTGGACTCCTTGGCATGTCTATATACTGTGCGTTTTTATCCAGAATTATTGCGGTGGAAGGCATTTTCTTTTGTAGCTAGTGCATTGCGGCGCTTCGTCACTAGTTCTTCACGCACATATGAGGGAGCCCCGCCCCTGATTGTGCTCTGATCGCGCGCGAGCCTCAGGACACCTTTCCTCGGCTTCGCCGGCGACTGCAGCCGACGACTTCCGATGATCAATATCCACCATTTGTCGTCGTCGAGGCGTTCAACGTCGCTCTGACTGCTGCTACTGCTTCTGCCGATGCATGGGAGCCGGTTTCGGCGCGGAAATGAGCAAGTAAGTACGATATTTCTTCGCCCGTCACGCTGCGGCACCATTGGTGTCTGCTTGCTACCAGCGCTTTTTTATGAACGCGTTTGGTTCCATGACGACGTGAGCTAAGTATGGGTCATTTGTGCGGAGTGATGTTCTCTGAGGAAAAACAATAAAGCTGTGTATTGAGACAGAGCCCTCCCTCTAGGGACAAATCATCCATTAAAACGCAACAACTTCTCTCGTTCTCTTTCTCTCTCATTTATCGGCTTTCTTTGTTGTCGCCGAATTTTCAGCATCATTCTCGATCTACTCCATCATTCTTTTCATCCGTTTTGGTGACATTTATAATGGTGACTGCTTAGATGGCGATAATAGATTTGTACTGTCGTGGTCGACGAGACATGGGCTTCAACCGGACATTTCCCTAGCTCAGATGCCGTTCGTGTCTGTTACTTCACTGCCACGTCACTAATTAATTCTACGCTGTTTGCTCGTACCTGCTCTCCCTCTCTCACCTGTCAACGAATATTGGAGTAGTGTTGAGTTGCAGTGCAGCCGACTCACTTCTTCGATTCTCACAAGCACCAGTCGCCGTGGGTACAAAATTAAGCCTCGAAATCACCGTTCTATGTCTTCTGGTTTCAAGCAGTGTTAGTTCACCAACTCTGAAGTTTTTGTGTCTCAAAATGCCCTCATTTTTTTTTCATTTGTTTCATTGGTTGTATATTTCAATTTCACATTCTTTCCTATCCCACGTTCTATCTTCACGTGTTTCCTCCCACAGTGAGCAATAAAAGAAAATGCTCTGCAATAATGTGGAACGATATCCATAAAATCTTTGAGATTCCTGTGGCTGATGACCAGGCACACACTTCTTCCGCGCTACTGTGCTCTTCATGCTCTTCGTCACAATTTCAGCAACACTAATCAGCTTTCACGATGTCTCATCAATTGTTCACCATCTTTAGGATCATTTAGGCAATTATCGCAGCTTTAATCGAAGTTCTCTTCTCTCTAAGGGTCGTTAACGTTTCTCAGCTCATCTGCAATTTATCACACATCGAAGAGAGGGCCATAATTATGTTCAACTATTTATTATGAATTCAATAGGAACACGAGTGCGACATATATCGATTATAAGGCGAGAAATAGGCGAAGAGTAGGAGGCGCGTAGAGAGCTGAGCACTGACAGGCTGCACCCGAGGAGTCCTACTAAACGAATCCGTCATGATTATGAAATTCACACTAAAAGATAGCACATTCGTGCTAAGCATCGCAGATGAGTCTATCTAGGATAAGTGGATGTTTGTGAATTATGTTCGTGTGGAAAGCGAGAAAATTTCATGACTGCGGAGCAAAAAGGTAAAGACGATTTTTGCTAATAGAGCGTCAGATTGAGTACTGATTACTCTGAATTCTGCTTAGGTAGATGTGGTCTCTCTTAAACGGCTATTGAAACCTAGATACATAAGATTCCTGATTCTAACAAACACAGCTCTTTGAGTACAGATAGTAGCCCTATTTGGCCTTTGTGACGTCACGAACGAGAACTCCGCTGTGCAAGCACTTATGAATTCCACATGCAGTTTTGACCATATTCTGCTTATCGTGACTCTGCCGGATGTCTAGCCCTCTAAGGGCGCCTGAATACGCTCTAATTGTCAGCATTCCTTATGCAAATCTCTTAAGCTGTTCGCCACTCTCCGCACAAATGAACGAGTGGGCACAGCGGCCGACTGCGCATGCATAAGCCGTGAGTCCTCGTATAGAAATTCCTGTGAGTTAGGAATGGCTTGAGTATGCTACTGGGCAACACATCAAATTCGGAATCGATAAATATATGTTGACAGATATGTCTCTTTCAAGGCCTTCACAAGTGAATCGTTGACTGTCGTTGGGGAAAAGCATTCGTAAGGACAGGGTACTCGAAGGACCGCGATGCATGCTCAAATTGTTGAGAAATTTGTAAATTTGCATTTGTTTGGACTGTTTTCTGCGTTGTAATGTGACGGCTCATTGGAAAACCATAAAAATCAATGAAAAGATAAAAAATCGATCAATTAAATCAATCGCTTTTCTAGTAAAATGTGGTCGTCAAAGCTCTTTCCTCTAGCTTAATGAAGTCGCATTTGAGTTTGTTGGATTTTCCACCTGGAACGTAAACACCGAAAGATTTACCATTACTTCGTAAGACTCATCCATCGACGCCTGTCCATTTCAAATAGTTTTTGACTCTAGAGCGAATCAGCTAAAAGAATAAATGTTCCATACAGGAATGGGAATGGTGCGAACATTTTCGAAACGGGTCTTTCAGGTGACTTCAGGGTGTGCATAAATTTTTCTCCTCTACTTCAGAAAACTTGTCCTTGATGCATTCTATATCCTTGCTACTTATTTTTCCCATATTGTGTAAAATTCCCCGGATAATGAATGATCGTGTGAGTGGAGCCGAACAAGTAATCAAATTGAATTACTGGATTGCCAGGAAATATTCAATAACGCATTCGTTACTAGTTTTTCGATCGTCAGTGGTTTAATTAGTAGAGTACTCGGGAACTTGATAGCTGGGCGCGGTCATGAAAAAGACTTTGCCTCATAGCAGTAAAGGTGTGTATAATTTTCCCAAACATCATTTCCATCCCAGAATTCTCAAAAGTGAAATTTTCAGGCAAGTTAAGACATATTTAAAGTTTTAATTTTTTAACTTAAGCATGTCAGCCAGATGAAGTCCTGCCTGTTCAGTTGTTCCACAGCTCGCGAGATGTTACTCCCGCCAGAAAAAAGCGAAAACATCGGTTTCTGGATGATATAAGGAATTCATCGTAGTAGAATAAGAAATCTTATGTCTCAACGGACAAAGCCCGCTCCTCTAACAGTTGTTATCTCACCTAGCACAGTTCATTATGTCTTGAAATGTTTGTCCAAAGTTGAATAGTTAAATTGTTTCACCCCACCCGCGACTCACACAAGGCTGATTTCGTCACGAACGTTTTAAAACATAAGTGGCGTTTAGGTACTCAGGAGTGTACAGTATTCGGCGCTCAGCTAGGAATCTTTCATCATATTCATTACCGTTACGTTTCGGACTCCGATCTTAGCTCGCTGAAGATTTTCTTTCTAGGTATTCATTGGTTTTCGAAAAGACACATTTTTTATCTTTCCTCGATAGTTTCACCCTCTATGAGATCTCCTACATTTGTACGCTCCTTTTATCTTTTATACAAAATAGCAGGATGATGTTTTCAAATATTTTCTCTTTTTAGATTT
>MQTX01000044.1:1426202-1453556 GCA_009735665.1 Angiostrongylus cantonensis | reverse complement strand
ATATATATATATGTGGGTCTGCCGTTCATCTTGAGCTTGAGAATCTGTGGAATTTTCATTGACATGTTGAATGCCGGTTGAATTCTCCCTTCACAAGAATGATGAGTTAGATGTGACGGGCAATGAAGTCTGTTGAAATAATAGGCAGTCGATAAAAAGTTGGACATTAAAACTGCGTATTCAAAGTGGTATTTTTCAGCTCGGACTAAGCATTAATAATCGAAATAGAAATCGATAGAATCTACACATTTTTACTCATTAGAAACACGCATACTTATGCTGCTTACTTAATATCCTGTAGTTCTAGAGAGGATGAAGTCGTCGAAGGCAGTTTTAGCCAGGGCTTGGTTTCTCAAGCATTCCTTGCACAGAAATTTATTGCAATATATGAAGAAGTGGTTGTCGATAGGCGGTAAGCCTGTTGAGTATGGTGGATGCGATAGTCTTCTGTCCCAGCTCATTCAACGTCTGCGGCGTTAGTAGTACAATGTGTGGCCGTATGTTATCGTGGAGCAAGATTGGTCCCGTTCTTTTAACCAAAACGGTGCGCAAACAATGAAGTTTCTCGTAAATTTAATCTATTTGCCAAGCTTAATTCTTTGCCATTTTGCTTTATGGACTTGGACCACCTCCAAACCGAAGTCACGAGTGTAAGTGGTCCATCAGAAGTACCATCCGCCTCCTTCATAACCTTTATGGACTATGGAAAGCGATTGACAGCGTTTAAAAGAATGCAATTCTTTCATGGTTCTTCGACCAAGGAATAGACTCGTCTTATATACCAAAACTACCAGACTGTTTTCGGAAATGTAGCACAAATATACAGCTTTCTCATCGATCACTCAGCATCACTAATCACCTGCATCATTTGTCGCCTCGTTGATCGTTGATTAATTCGAGCGCCCGCCAGTAATTGTTCCATTGCTTCCCAGTTTCGTACAAAAGTATCCCAGTGGGTTCAACTCGGTCTAGAAACTCGCTTAACATCATGTCTTTCTTTCAGAGTTTTCGTGAGGAACCTTGACCATGGTCTTCCTGCTGGACGTTTGACATCCCGAGGAAGTCGTTGTTCATCGATTGTCGTTCGTACGTATTACGTGTCCGACCCATCTTATCTTCGACAGTTTGGAGTATAAAACGGCATTGTTAATTTTAGATTGTTCATGCAGGTCTGTGCTTCTGATTCCTTCTTTCACTAATGTGAAATGAGATACTTCTGGCATCACCCTTTCGACTGAGCGTTCAATAAGTCTGAGTGATCTTTCATCCTGCTTACATGGCGACCAGGTTTCTCTCTCACAAGTTTCTTCACCGACGAAATAGCCTGTCGGGTCTCGGAAAGGAGAATTCGATAGGTTGATATAAGTTTTTCTTTATTTCACGTAAACGAAGGAGAACATGGGTATTAAAGAAATCCAAGTAGTAATGGTGAATGATTTTCTTCATTGCTTTTCTGGAACTACTGTTCTTCTCTCTTTAAGATCCTCTTCTATCGCCTGTCTGCATTGTTTTCCTAGCACGGGCGTGAGATGGTGGTTACCGGTTGTTTGTAGCTCGCGCTTCCACGCTTGTGTATCAGCTCGAGTGTTTCTGGAGACAGGTTTGTTGGTGAGTCGAATCCTCAGCTTTTGCAACACTAACGTAGAGATGTTGAATGAGCCGATAGTATTCCTCGCCGACGTTATACAGAACGGCGTCTTCCCAACAGCCGATTAATGAATTGGGTAAATCCCAGTTTATAGTGGCTCTAGAGCTTTGTTTTTTCAATTTAGCCGCTTTTTCTCTTCTACGCGAGAAACGAAATCTTGCACAAAGGAGACGATGATCTCATCTTGTGTACGATTTCGAAACAACAACAACAACAACAACATCAGTTAGTTCACTAATGTGAAATGAGATACTTCTGGCATCACCCTTTCGACTGAGCGTTCAATAAGTCTGAGTGATCTTTCATCCTGTTTACATGGCGACCAGGTTTCTCTCTCACAAGTTTCTTCACCGACGAAATAGCCTGTCGGGTCTCGGAAAGGAGAATTCGATAGGTTGATATAAGTTTTTCTTTATTTCACGTAAACGAAGGAGAACATGGGTATTAAAGAAATCCAAGTAGTAATGGTGAATGATTTTCTTCATTGCTTTTCTGGAACTACTGTTCTTCTCTCTTTAAGATCCTCTTCTATCGCCTGTCTGCATTGTTTTCCTAGCACGGGCGTGAGATGGTGGTTACCGGTTGTTTGTAGCTCGCGCTTCCACGCTTGTGTATCAGCTCGAGTGTTTCTGGAGACAGGTTTGTTGGTGAGTCGAATCCTCAGCTTTTGCAACACTAACGTAGAGATGTTGAATGAGCCGATAGTATTCCTCGCCGACGTTATACAGAACGGCGTCTTCCCAACAGCCGATTAATGAATTGGGTAAATCCCAGTTTATAGTGGCTCTAGAGCTTTGTTTTTTCAATTTAGCCGCTTTTTCTCTTCTACGCGAGAAACGAAATCTTGCACAAAGGAGACGATGATCTCATCTTGTGTACGATTTCTAAACAACAACAACAACAACATCAGTTAAGCAAAACCTTCGATTTATTATGATGTGGTCTACTTCGTTATGGTACTCTCTATTAAGACTCCCACGTCCAGCGTTGAAAGTGGAGCTTCTGGAATTGCGAGTTGCCATGGATTGCTTTAGTCGTAATGATAAATTCAGATAGCCGCTCACCCTGCCTGTTCCATGCTAATCTGTGGGTCTCAACGTGACGTTCTTCAGACACTCTTCTAGGTCCAGTTTTAGCGTTAAAATCTCCAAGGATGACCATAAATAATGTATGGTCTTCTATCCAGAACTTCTCTAATTCCAGAAATAACGCTTTGACTTTGTCTTCGTCACAACTTCATGTCTGTGGGTAAACGACGAAAATTGTCAAAGCCGGGATTGCTCCACATCTTTCTATCTCCGGTGTCGCATACGACGTTGAATGGGAGAAGTTTTCTCGTCTCAGCCAGTCCGATGACGTCGTACCTTATCCTTCTTGCCTGCGTGATCAAATCTTCTATAGATGTGCACATCTATGTTCTATCTATTGCACATTTATATGCAACTATGCGTGCATAGTAGGTACAGGTCGTCACCCTAGTCCTTCGTGATTTAGGCATCCTAAAATTGCCTTGAGATTTTACCAGCCTCTCCGTACTCATCTTACCCAACGCTGCCATGTTAGGTGCCGTTTCAGGGTTAGCGCAATGTGTTTCGTTTATTTCACTGTGTTTATTTTTTGATACTCACGTATAGCTTGCTGCTCTCCGAACATGGGGTATGGGTACAATCAGGAATAGTTTGCTATTCTTTCCCAGTGTGGATGGGGAGCTTATTTGTTGAAGGTGATTCTTAACCGCGTATCACATACTTCCCTATCACTTAAATGCAAGGTGTTGTCAGAATTGACTCACAGAATCCCATCCGCTTAAACGTGACCTCGCCTGTACAGTCATCGATGAATGCATTCTCGTGGACACGAAAGGGTATGTGCAAAATTGGCGGCTCAGAAACAGAGAGTTTATTCGTTGGATCTACGAGCTTCTCAGAGAGAACCAAAGGCAACTTCTGGTCTGCGATTAACCTCCTATCCGCCACATGGGATCGCTACATGTTACCTCCTCACTAACCTGCATGAGATTTCTCTATAATGGAGATCCTGGTCTATGGGAGACGAACCCGTGCCATACCCATAGGAAATGACGTTCGACAGGACAGCACAATAGCGCCAAAGCTGTTTATGGCCGCATAGCCATGGATAGTGAATCCACTCGAATGCAACGAGAAGGGCATACGTATTGATGAATAAATCCTATCAAACCTCCGTCTCGCGGATAACATCGTTATCTTTTCGCGGAGTACCGTTGGTGCAGAGATGGTGCTCAATGAACTCAACGAAGTGAGAACAAAAGATTGTACTGCGCATAAAAAGGGCGAAGACCCAGTTCACGAAGGATTCATGGTGCGAAGGCTAGTAAATGGAAATGGATAGTTCTTTGATTACAGAGATCACTTCGTACGTGTACCTCTGATGTTCAGTGAACATGGAGGACAGATGAAGAAGGAATTAGACAGGAGAAGGAGAGCACCCTGAGCCACATTTAACCGACCTCTCCCCACTCTTTTCCTAGTGCTTTGTTATGCAGCAGAGAAGTGCTTTAGTGCTTCAGCTACGCCAAGAATATTGTGCCTACTCTTAGAACGTTTGGGCAATGTCTTCTGAAGTTTTACTGGCAATCACAAGTCCTGGATGCCTATCTGCGTAATCTATCTCATCTATGGGATCTAGGAGAGTATACATCGATAGAGAAGCACAGATAGGCCGATCACATAATAAGAGGACCAGATAACAGATGGACGAAAATAACAGTGAAATTATCTTCAACAGAATGCAAGCATCCTCTTGAGCAACTGCGCAAACGAAAGGCGGATGCGTTCATCATTAACGTCAACCACTTAAAATCGCAAGGCTACGGAATGGATTTCGTGGAGGTCACCGTGTTCGAAGTAGACTGCCATTATGGGCGACGGCTGCGCTTGAGAGAAAGGAAAAAAATTGTGCTAACGTCCACACATGCAGTGACGACGGTTTCTTCAAGAGTATTAGTAGTTGTTTGCTATAGTTATTTTACCAGAATTCACCAAGCTGTGATGGAATGAACCAGCAGCAAGCCATCCAGTGCTCAGCATGACCTTCTTTCGATGGAATTTTGGCTATAGAAAGTTCTGCAGAGCTTCGTCGCCGTGCAGCTATTGAACCGATCGAGCCGGTTATCGTAGAGGATCCATCGACATCGTGCTGTTTATATGTTAACATTTTCTAGGCCTCATACCTCACTGACGTTTCGAGCCGTTTGCGTTGCGTATGTCTGATTTTGAATTCATTAAATTAGGATTGTCGATCTTGGTGTATCTGAAAGTTTAGCCTTTCAAGTTTATCAAAAGTGGACTTCGCATTATAATTCAAGTATACGGAACAAAAGCGCATGGAGTGAGCATTGCTTTGATGTGTAATAGTACATCATTTTAAGAAAAAAAAGGCTATAAATGCGTTGCTTTCTTTCTCAGCAATCGATAGGTTGTTTTACAGCACTCGCTTGCTTCCGTGCAAAAACACATACAATATCTGACGATTCGGTAGTATCGTTCTCTGCAGAGCCTGGAAGGGTACACTTTTGATGTACAATTTGCTAGGCTAAACTCTTCAATAACACTAAACAGAAAGATGAAAATCTATACGGCAATCACATGATCAACAGCTTCTTGAAGAATTCACCGTTTTTTTCTTATGTGACTTCCATCGACGAGGAAAAGAACAGCTGATCAGAGTCGCATATAGTTGATAACTGCACCACCCTACATCAAAAATCAGTCCGAAGGTGCGGGACTAGACCACATGCGATGTCTGGGCAATCTTCCCTGTTATTCATTCTCAAATTCTTGGCATTTATCCAAAACCCTCTAGAAGTTCCGCGTTGGTGTATTGGCATCCTATGCGAGGATAGTGACTTTTATATCAAAATCGCTTTCTATCCTGTACGTCTTTAATGGGTTACTTAGTCTTGATGTTCGTTTGCCATCTAGGTGTTCTTTTATGCGGATGCATAAAGGTCTGCCCGTTTCGCCAGAAAAAAATGACTGTTACTGAAACGCGTGGAAGAAAAGCGAAGTAGGATATCCGATCTAACTCAAAAGATCGACTTTCTATAAACCTCGGCATGATAATCGATATATCTATATATGCGTTCTTATGAACTGACCTTTTTGCCGACACGAGATTGGTGTAGATGTTCCTATTGTTGGTGTTGTCGTTGTTCAATGGCTGACGTTTCGGCGACTTCGCCTTCCTCAGAGCCTGAAAGTACATTCGACATGAATTTTCGAACAAACTAATATCTTACTATTTCAAATCTCCATTTATCCAACATTCTCATATCAAAGTAATGGTTTTGGCGTTTTTAAAATATAACTAAATTGATTGCATTCGACGATAATTTGTCTTCAATTTGGCAATTAGGTTGCTCGAAATATTTGTGGAACAGATTAATTTTGAAAGGGATTTTGAGGGCATTAGTGGAATCACTGCCTTGCAGAGCTATGGTAACATAATAAGTTAGAAGAAGTGTCGATCAGAAAGCTAAGATGTTGTTACTTCGACCCCGTCCCCAACGCCTTCCTCCAATCCACGTGGGACGCCATAGCTCGGCTATTCCGTTCCCAGCGCTCTCTTCCAATCCACGTAGGATACCATAGATTGGCTGTCTCTAAGATTGCAAAGAGAGTCGACTCAACCAACAATCTAGAACATCCACGGAAAAGACGAAATCTCAAGCAGCAGCCGAACTAACACGCGAAATGTTCGAACACCTTTGTGAGCGATGAATGCGAGAAAAACGGATTGAATGCAAGTAATGGGATCCGCACTGTAGATGTGATTACGGATGGTGTGAAATAGAATAAAAACAAGGCTAAAAACACTGCGAAAGTCTTCGCTAGACGTAAAATTAGCAGGACTGAAACTAAACCTCGATTTACAACGTATAAACTCGGTAGGTTTCTCTTGGGTAGTGATTTTTCTTGCAGGAAACTTTAGGAGGAGATAGAAGGACTCTTGTTGTTGTTTCTCTTCTTTTTATTCTCTCTCTCTTTGTCAGTCAGTTTTCTTATCAGATCATGATCATTACTTTGACTCCTCATTCCCACTAAACAAGGAAATATCCATTTGCCTTCGCTCTGTCGTACTTTTTACATTTGGCTAGAATTTGAGTTTGTCGTTAGCAGTTTTTCTCCGTCTCCCTTTACCAGTCGGTTGAAATTGATTCAGAGATTGAGATGGATATCCCTAGGAGGGGCTAAGCGACTGGCGTCATTCATGCGTAGTGCCTTATAAAGTCGTGTAAGCTGCAATGCTTGCATTTATATTTAATTGGAGGTGGGTATATCACTTACGAACAAGCATCGTTTTCTTTCGAACCTCTTTCAAGGCGTCTTTTCTTCATTTTGCTTTCCTTAAAAGTTGAAAGTATTTCGCAGTGACAACACGTCGATAACAACGAAAAATTCGAGCACGAAAAGCTCTGGTCACACATTCAGCTGTAACTGGCATGATATAAAATATATGATTTTCATCAACCACATTAGAAAGATGTGTATTTACCTTCTATCTCCATGGCTACGAGAGAAAGTACCTATGAACGAAGACTAGCTAGACAAAACAATGCTTTGCCGTTTACAAGCAGGTCTACGGCGATTTCAGATAGCCTTCAGGTGTCGAATGCTCCACTGGCTTGGTGTCCTGGCAGTCGAAATAACCGTCCGAATGCTTACGTGCGGAGCCTCGCCGCAGTTTACCAAAAGATCCCTTTCATCCTACCATTATATATCCGTTTATATTTGAATGACATAATTGCTCTACTGGGTATTAAGTAAGATATCGTTCGCAGCCCATACTGGCGAGACAACTCCTTAATGACATGAATGAGAACCATTTAGTATTGGTCTCAATGAGAGTGCTCAGATGCGCAACTAGTATACAACGATAATTTCATTTTGAAATGAATTCATCGGTTTAAGTGGGACAGCAGTTGTGATTGGCTTGTTGTCGCTAGGGAGCGTTTTTCAAGAATTCTCGTTCCTGATGAAGCGATCTGAAAAATTTTCAGGAGCAAATCAATTCTTCGCTCGTCTTCGGGTACATCTTATCCGTACCCACGCACTCACACCACTGTGATGGTCGCATCATCTTCGCGTTTCATCGGACCAGAAGAGGCCACAGTAGTTAAAAAACAGGTAACAAAGGCCCTTCATAACACTGTGAATGAGTGCTGAAATGGTGAAGTGTTCTGTAATCGAGCATGCCGTGGTTTGCAGAAACACCAGTTAAACGGTAGCGAACCTCAATATCTTCTTTTTCCAGATGGTTACAATGAATAATTAAGCTACTACTTTTGACAGAAAAGACATCAATCAAGCTTGAAGGCACAGGTAGCACAGTAGTTGCAGGTGCCCTGTAATATACAGGCAGTCGTTGGTTCTGTCTCGTGCGCCTAGATTACCAAGCCTTCCACCACTATGGTTTTGACAAGGTTTTTTTTTTTGGAAGAATAGCAGTACTAACTTGATACATCGGTAGACCACGGCAACTGTCTGATTTCGCTGGTCGATGATATTGAATACATGGCACATTCCTCCGGGACTGGTCAATGTCGGACACTTTACCCTTTATTATTTTGCCTATGAAATCGTTACTGTAAGAACTACCCACTTGACTGGTTAAGTAGTCCGTCTTCAGGCGGCGTATGGAATGGTTCACTCTTTACGTTCACTTATCCTCGCAGTTTTGACTCGGCTGTGTTTTGCTTCTGCATTATGACGTCTACTGAGTGTCGTTTCGCGATTCATATATCGTTTTTAACTTCCAAAACAGTTGCTTTCTGTGAGTGACAAAGTCCGCCATCCATCTTCTAACCAAGTGGTCACACCGGAGGACACTCGCCTATGTTCATCCACTCTAACGTTCTTTCTATTTATTTCTCGTCAACTATTCTTTCCTTGGCATTCTAATAAACTGCTGCTAAGTGAGAAATTGGGAAAATATTAAACAATTCTTCATCTATTTCACACTAGTATTCGAGATCCGTCGTGTGCATTCAGTGTAATATCCATTTGCCTTTGTTGCTTAACTAATTAAGCAACATTAGAGATGATTGAAAGCATATCTGGCCTATATAAATGACTCCCTGTGTCCTACCGATGTATGAAGCATGCAAAGCACCTCTGGTCACTGAGCTACATGTGCCTTTCATAACATACACCTAGTTTATTTGAACCAAAGGCTAAAAGAAGCTGAAGAAATTCTATTCAAGTCGCTTTCCGGATACGCTCAGTCTTCCACGTGATCGCAGCAGTCGACGCCAGTTACGGTGCAGTCTGTCAGTATTGCCTTGCTAGACTTCAAAGTAGTGTAAAGTAAAGTGCGAAAGAGTTGAATTTTTCAGAGCTCTGATTTTAAGAGCAAATCCTATATATTGTACATTCGTGACAAACTGACAAATTGACAAATCTGATCCATGTTTCGTCAGTATACAACAATCGCCTCATTTTTGTCATAGGTTCGACCAGTTCTTATTTGCGCCAAATTTCCAGTGCTTTAGATTATTTAGCACATTTTTTGTTTTCATTGTACACCAACGTTCTTTGCGTCGTTTTGTTCCATTTACCAGCAGTGTTGGTGATCGTTGTTCTTTTCTCACAGATGTTCTGAAAGAAGCAGTTCGCTAAACATGTAGCTAATAATTAATTTCAGTTGGTAGCTCCTCTCCCACAAGCTCAGCAATCTTCTTGATGCATTGTCGCAGCCATGGAAAGAGGGCAGTTACTCTGCTGACATGTCACATGGGTCTTCTTTAATCTTCCCTAGTCCTTGCTGCAACGCGATCACTTTGCTCTCTTCTCGCTGCTGACCCTCTTGAAGTCTAATTGTGACCTTCTTCGACCTAATTTTTAGCGACTGTTGGTGAAAATCCAGTCTGCCTCTGATGTTTTTCAAATGGAGGCTTCCTTAATCATCAATCTACAAATGTAGCAATCACGGAGTTGCTGAAATTTCCAGAAATTTCTAAATTTCTGAAAATTCTGCGGATTGGGCACGACATATTTTGCTCATCATAGTTCGACACGATCTATCCTCTGAACTCTCTTTGAAATTGCATGCACCTCTTAAATTTAAAAAAAGTCTAGAAACTTTTGGCGTTGACCAATCTCTAAGTGCTCCCTATGCATTCGTCTTCATTGTTGATAGATAAGGTAATTGATTTCAAATCTGGCCTACACAGTGACTTGGGGTGCCCTACCGGTGTACACGTCATGGGTTTTATCCTTCCAGAGCAGTTTGGGAGCAGTTGGCCAATTCTCAGGAGGTGGAAGGCTTGGTGAGGCCGGAGGTTGAACCAATGGGTACCTATGTATTACGGGGCACCTGTGTCCACTGTGCCTCGCGCGTTCCTTCTTTGAAGGGGAATTGGAGTTCAACACAACTTTTGCCGCTAACCCGTGTTTTATTGAATGAGACAGAAAATGAGAAAAGTCCTTTATCGCTGAATAAGTGATCAGATGCACTGTTTCAAAAGTATATTCGATAACACTTAAAAATACACAATTCTTTCAAGTTCACTGCGATTTACACTGCCGAACGCCTCCATCACCAAACAGAGAAAATGCTGAACCAAAATTTCAATTACATTGAACACAGAGTCTTTGCACACTCACCGCTTTCTATGAGTCTTCCACTAATATGTTACGTGGAGACCAACCGCATAGAGTTCACATGGAGTCGTAATAATACGATTTTTAATAATAATAATAATAATAATAGTAATAATAATCGTAATGCGGTTGGCCTCCGCGTGACATATTTCGTGGAAGACTCATAGAGAGCGGTGAGTGTGTAAAGACTCTGTGTTCAAGGTGATTGAAATTTTGGCTCAGCATTTTTTCTGTTTGGTTATGGAGGCGTTTGGCCATGTAGATTGCAGTCAACTTGACCTTTCCAGGCTCTGTGGAAGACGAAATCCGCCGAAACGTCAGCTTGTACGTAAATAAAGAAATAAAATAACACCTCGTATTTGCTAAACAGAAGTTGAAAGAATTGTTCAATCAATGCCGAGGTTAATAGAAGGTCGGTCATGGGAGCTACAATGCTTTCATACTGCTAGTACTGCTTCGTTTCTCTAAGTGTTGTATTGGTAGGAGAACATGTTTTTCATCCTATTTTCAGAATATTCTTAAGTCAAGTGGTGCGATCGAGAACTATCCTTTCGAATGTAGATGGTTACGGCCCCTATCCCTCTATAGCACTTGCATGAGTAGTCGCTGCAATATTTGTGCCACCATAGCTTTTCAGACTTTACAAAAATATGGTTAGAATTAACTGAACAGCCTATACTTCGATGAAATATATACGTGTGGTTAACTTTCCAGTGGAATAAAGTGAGTGCCCTTTTACTCTTTTTCACATCCACGGTATTTTTTCAGTGACACGTAAAATATTTGGAAAAGAAGTTGTTCTCAAGTTATAGCACTTTTTTAAAGTGTAATGAAACCAAATCCACTGAATCTGAATCCACTCTGCTAAGCTAAAGCTAGCTCTGTCGGTACGACAATTCCAAATATCGCGGTGAAAACTGGACGCGATGTCACGCCACACGGTCCTAGGCAACGACGATTTCCTCCGATAATGTCGTTGTAGAAGATGAAAAGCCCTGCAGCCAGCCAATCCGTCTCGTGACGGAACGGCGCCTCGTCACGATATAACTGGTAGCATCTGTTATACGTCAAATATTTTTATCTTCATTGTAAATGTCGACAAAGTGAAAAAATAGACGGTCCAGTTTCCTCTGGAGACTTGTGGTGAAATATAGCAAAGGAAATTCACCTCGATGACTCTGAGATGGAATGAATGTGACAGCAATGCGATAGGCAGCTGGAATAAAGTGGAACGCAGCCATACGTCAGCTCAGTGCACTCGCTGAGAAGCTGACTTTTTGACAACTGCAGCCAGTTTCTCGACAATTCCAAAACTTTTGAGGTTTAGAGCTTGGCTGTCTTCTAGAAGTAGCTTTGGCATATTATTCTAGGAGTGCCTGTAATCTTCCCAAAGTGCTTCTTTGGTTTTGAATTGGCTTAATATCCAATTATTCGAAAACAATTGAGAAGCACTTCCTAATCCCTGAAACCAGAAAGGAACCAGTTACTTTTTCGGTTCATTGTTGAATATTTATGGCTGCTGTATCTCGCGCTTCTCTACAAATTTATTTTTTTTTAGTTTGTTTACTTTCCAACATTCGTTCAGGGCAGTAGCATATGTGGACATGACACCCTCCTTCTGAGTGCAGTACCGCCTGCTCGATAGCTGCATTGTTCCATACATGAAACTCTGCGATGGCAGAAAACCATGGAAAGAACCCTTTGCAAACACTCAAAAAGCGAAGAAAACCGAACCTCATTATGGTAGAATAGGGAAAGTTATTTCTGATTTCTAAAGTCGCTATGAGCATCCATATATTTGTTTATAGTGAAAATGCTAAGCTACTTATGATCATGTGTGCATTAAAACCAACGCCCCTTGTTCCGAATATGTCAGGCGTCACCTGATGAAATAAAAGGGGGAACAAAGTCAATCTTTGGATACTTTTAGCTCAAGAAATATGCTTTATATGTGACGAGAATAAAGTGTGAACTCAGTTTTCCAACTCAGAGTAAGGAAGAATAAGGACTATCAAAAGGAGCAAAAGCAAAATGTTGATGAGCTCCGGCATTGATCACGGGGCAAAGAAAGACTGCCTTTGTTAATGAGATTTTTGAAGGAATTTTAATCTAGCTTTGAATTTAAATAGGTTTTTCCACATATGTCACTGAGCCAATTGTAAAGTTTTGTTGCACGTTCACTGTAATGCTTCAACCAAGGTCCATCCGAAAATAAATGAGCGCCTCATTCCAAGCCGTAGGATGTCCATCTGCTCCGGCTGTCTCCTTATCTATGGCCAGGACCTATACCTATAACCGTCCACTTCCCGTACTTATCAGCGCATAAAATAACCCTTGTCGGCTGCCTGACAAAAGCTGATCCTTTCCATCCCCATCGTTCGACGAGGAATTCTTGAGCGTTGAAGAATTGCTTTTAGTCATAAGGAATGACCATTTTGTACTAATTCAAATTAGGGACTTTTTTTGCTCATTTATAATAACCACTGTGATTAGTGGTTGGTTCTTTTGTGAATCTTGTCAATAATTCCTGCTTTTCCTTACTTTTTCTTACTCGTATTCTCCATTTTTTCTGGGAACGACCCTCGGATAAAAGCTGTACGTGCCTCTGCTCTTACTCATATTCTCATCAGGCCAGTAGTAGCATTCCTCAGAAGTGTTCAGAGAAAGTCCAGTTTAGGAGTTCCTTAGAATATCGCGCTGATCACATTGCTTTTAGACCTCGCCCCTGTTCTCCTAAGGAGTTTACGATTCAGGGCCTTATTTTTGCTCAGTAAACATAATTCGAGTTTATCACTGTGAAAGTCGGTTAACGATTTCAAACTAAGTCATTTTTCTATTTCACATCCCAGCTTTGGAATTTTTAAATTTTGTGTCCGAAGTTGTATCCGTGTGTGAAATTGAAACGTGACAAGACTACATGCGCTATATACTTATAAATTGAGGCGATAGCAAGTTGATTATGTGTGCACTTCGGCACTTATACTCCAACGCTAAGAGGGACCAGATATCTATTTAATGGGCTTTCTTACATGAAGAACCTCTCCATCTTTAGGGCATTCCATACGTTCGAACATTGATCGACCATTTCATCCAGATCCCTGAGCTTGTTGCCTTTTCCGGTGGCCAGTAATTACGAGTTTATGTCTTCTTTCTACATTATGTATTTGGTAACTTCGTTCAACCATTACGAAATGTATATCTAAATAAATAGTACGTGCCCTTATATACTGCAACAAAAACCTGTCACCTGTATCACCTGTAGTCCCGTTGATCGTCGAGTGACTCGAGCGGGCCCAGTAAACCCTCCATTTTTCCCTGTCGTATGCAAGAGTAGCCCAGTGGGTTCTGCACACTTTGGGGACTCGTCGAGCATCATATCTTTCTTCTAGGCTTTTCGTGAAGAACTCTGACCATCGGGTCGGTGGTCTTCCTGCAGTGCGCTTGACATCCCGAGGAATCCAGTCACTAACAGCCCTTGTCCATTGGTTATCATTCATACGCATTACGTGTCCGGCCCACCTTATCTTCGACAGTTTGGCGTATAGAACGGCATCTTTGATTTTTGATCGTTGACGCAGGTCGGAGCTACGGATCCCATCCCTTACTTCTGTGAAACGGGATACTCCTAGCATCGTCCTTTCGACTGCGCGTTCGATAGCGCTGAGTAATCTTTCATCCTGATTACGCGGCGACCAGGTTTCTGACGCATACGTCAGGGCAGGAAGAACCGTTGAGTCGAAAAGGTGGGCACGGAATCGGGTGTTCTTTGCTCTCTTCACTATATCCTCGATGCTGTTGAAAGCTCTCCAAGCCGCTCGTTTCCTTCTGCTCAGCTCTGGAGCTAAGTCGTTCATCATATTGATTTCCAGACCTAGATAGACATAGCTGGAGCATTCGGAGATATTCGTTCCGTTGAGCGTGAATGGGGCAAACGAAACCAATCCGTTCTTCATGAACATCGTTTTCTTGAGATTTAGTCGAAGATCAGTCTTTCCACAGGCTTTGTTAAAGTCGGCAAGCATACGTTCCGCTTGGCTAATGTCTGGTGTTATAAGAACGATATCATCAGCAAAACGAAGGTGATGTAACTGCCGACCATCGATTTTCATTCCCACATTATCCCATTCCAATGTTCGCATGACGTTCTGGAGGGTGGCTGTAAATAATTTTGGCGAGATTCTATCGCCTTGCCTAACTCCTCTTTTGACGTCAACGTTAATATCGTTGTAGAATGGTGAAATTTTGGTTCAATAAAAACAATTCGAGAAATTCGAGAAAAGCCTAGATATGGAAATGAACAGAAACTTTTTAGCAACGGCAAAGCTGTAGCTAAGTTACATGGACCCAACATTACTTTTGGTGTTACTACACTCAGAATATCCGTGAGGGTATGATCATCGAAATATTGGTGAACTGCGAGTTTTTGCAGACTGCTCGTCGACGACCGCCGCTGAATCGCTCCATTCCCCCCATTCCTGAGTCGAGATCCAACGAAAGTATCATGAGCTATGCATCGCGCAGATCTTCCAGCGA
Source organism: Angiostrongylus cantonensis (assembly GCA_009735665.1). NCBI lineage: Eukaryota > Metazoa > Nematoda > Chromadorea > Rhabditida > Metastrongylidae > Angiostrongylus > Angiostrongylus cantonensis. The sequence goes on along the minus strand of MQTX01000044.1, from coordinate 1,438,733 downwards.
GAAGGTAGGCGGCTTTGCAATAATTTCACTTCCTAAGAAGCATGTTGTGCATTCCTGAAGACGTATGTGAGTTAGATGTCCATTACTTGTCGCTGAAATCTCTGAATTCTCTTCGAGACGTTTAAAAATTTAAGCTTCACCTCTTCGGAACGAAAAACGGTGTGACTTAACCGAATCGATTCATGTCTTATAAGTTTGCTTTCTTGTAGATTTTTAAGTATAGTTTACTTGTTGACTCTTTCATAGATTTAGTTTCGGCGGGCGCATGCAATAAGTTTGCCGTTTTTGGAGGCACAGATTGCCTTTGCTTAAATCATAAAGAGATAAAGAATAAAGCGTTACCCTTTGATCAGTCGCTGAAGGATGCGCCATGTATCCGGCTTCATAAAGCATCGTAAGGGTGATTAAGTGTGTATCCGGCCTATTCAATGACTTGCGTTGGCCTACTATTGTTTGAGGTCGGATCTGTATTAATTTTAGACAAGCCCGGCATCAATTTATTAACTCTGGAGAGATGGACCGCTTGAGCAAAGGGTTTGCTGGGACAACGTGTGCACTGCAGGGCACCTCTGACTACTAACTACTGCGCTGCACGCGCCCGTCTTTCTTAACATAGAACGAATGAACGTGCAGTTTTATTAGTCTTATTGAAATGTATCATGAGATTTGAGTCCATTCGTAAATTTGCACATAATGTTAACGTGCAGGACCATACTTGGACTTTACAGAGTAGTTTTTGCGGATCATCCGATACATCAATTTTATTTCCTACGAAATGCTCTGTCACCAGTCGTCGTATGCCGAAGAACTTGGTGGAGGTGACAGTCAACATTCTCCTCCCCTGCCACTTCCCTAAGTTCTTCTACTCAGCCATCGCTACCATATTCCTACGTGTTTGTTGTCGAAATATTAGAACGGTGCCATCAAAATCTACATTTGTCCCTGTCACATGGCTGAGTCAGGCAATGGGTTCTCGACTGAGTTAAAAAAGAACTTTATGTTTTTTCTTCGTTTCTTCGTTGAGAAGTGGGCCCTTCTGTTTCATGTTCTTCTTGTTTTGCGCTTGGAGTCTTAGGAAACTCAATATCTTATTTTCAATATCAGACACCAATGCGACAGTCTCCGTAATGTTACATTGTTGTCGTAGGTCGAGATCGTTGGAACAATCCATTCAAGTTCTGAATGCCTCGTTTCATTTCGTTCAGCTGTATTGTCAAGTTGCAGGTCGCACCTTCTAGTCAAGATATTCGCAACAGGATTCGGAGATGTGCGTTACACTTAGCTTGAACAGAGCAGAAAGAGCAAACAATTTTCTTTCAATTATCACTTTATTTATGCTTGGCCGGAAGCCCATCATTGCATGAATACCGTTGAAATCACTCAGCACTTTTTTTTTTGGACAAGCTATTTTTAGTGCTAAGGAAATGATTAGTGAAGCGATGATAATGGATTCAATCACCTTCGACTTTTATTTCCACGCTGCCAAATGCTAGTTTTTATACGATTTTCCCATGAGTAGTGCTGAACACTTTCGGCTAAATTGCATCCGTTTGTCTGACCATTCCGTCACGTTGATGATGACATTATTGCAGCATGTCCTAAAACTCAATTCACGACTTGGCAGTATATCGGATGACGAATTTTTCTACTGAAGTGGGTGGCTAGATTGCCCAAGGTTGCCATGGATTCTCCTGTCTTGCCATCTGCAGAGACATTGTTCAAGTCAACGAAACGAGGACATCACTTCAACTTTTACGACTCACAGAGTTTCTTAGGCATTTGTGTAGAAATAATCCCTCGAATAGAACACTTTTGGAAGTCAAGCCTGTTAACATATTCTCCTTCCATCAAATGCTCTTCAATTTCTTTTCGGAAAGGAGATCGAAGTAATAAACTTGTGTCTGTATAAGCCCGTCGTTGCATGTAAAAACACAGTCCCGCCGGATTTTCATCTTCAGTGTCACAAGTTTATGGATGAAATTTGCTCATCCTGCATCCACAAATTGCCATTGTTATTTCTGACGCGAATATAACAATTCGAGCTTGATGAATTAGGAAACGAGGCTAAAACTTTGAGCGACAGATCCACTGCGGACCAAGAGGCAACCAAATTTAGTATCACTAGCGTTTTATCCTCGTTCGTACAAGCAGAATTCAAAATAAAGGTATATATATCCATGCTGATGTCTTCAATTTGCCGTTTAAAAAAATTTCAGCAACTTGAAATATCAAGATCAATAACAGGAAGCAAGACGTGGATCTTCGTATTTGGCTTCTTTGTGCAAGCGCTCTGTGGAGATCTTCAAGGAGTCATTTGCTAGACGTAGAAGTGTGTTGCCTGACAGGAAATCAAATGAAGAGGACCTTGTTAAGTGGGAATCAATCGGAGTCTAACTTTTCTCCTGCATATGCGATTGAGCGTCCGTCTGTATTTCTAAATGGGCAAATCGTTCTCTCACTTGCTGCCAGTTCTGCTTTCATCGAGCAGCTCATCTATTTACTTCACTCATTCCATTTCCAGGTCGACAGCTCGCAGCAGATGGAATGCGTCGTGATCGAGAACCGAAATGCCATCGGTTCATTCCAACGGCGACAAAACTCCGCTACTCGAGTGAGTGCTTCATGTGTCTTCATCGGTTTTGGCCAATGACTGTAGACAGTTCCTATTAGATTAATGGAACATGACAATACTAAACTTTTTGTGAAAGTCTTTAGTGTTCCCACAGAGAATGTCATGTAGAGCCAAGAGTAACGTGGGCAAATCACGTTTTCCTCAACTGGAAATGGCTTGCGATGCTCAGAATTTGCCTCAAAGGTACCGTTGGTGCTCGCCAAAATCCAATATAGAATTTGGAAAGCGCAGTTGAAATATGGGCGAGTTCGACACGAACGCTTTGTTATGGAAGTGGGAGAGCGCAATTCACGTGGACTCGGCCTGTTCCGGAATGATTGATGTTTCGGCTGCTTCCATAAGCCTGCAACGCGACCGCCCGTCGACCCGCTTCGCTTTCCACGCATTGCGGTGACAAGTCGAGCGTCCACAGTAAGTTTCCTGATAATAAGTTCATCTTTTCTGCACTCTACTAAAATCTGCTTTATGTTTGATGAATTGTATACCACAATGTCAGTGGGTTCTAGTTCTAGTCAAATAGGAATACATCGTTTTGCTGTCCAGGTCTCCATTTTTACTAAATAGTTGCTTCGTGGGAAGACATGTCGTCATTACCGGGTTTTACCTTTCCTTATCGAGTTTATCGTCGCAGAATGTTTTCTGTAAGACGACCTGTCTCGTTAAGAAGTTTTAAATATACATTGTGGGATTTTGGAATAATAAAATGGATTAGTCGGCGTTTGTTGTCTTGAACCATGCTGGTTGGCATTTTATAAACGTCGAGATACAACTGAGTCATCAGTGAATGTGAAGTCCTCTTTAGATTTCCAAAATTTTTTGTGGGAATGCTTTCCACTTTGAACGAGCTTTACAATTTGCCATTGTTAGCTCATAACGGCCAATACTGATTCCTGCAGCCGCTAACAATTTTTCGATAACTGGAGTAGACCTGGGAACCTGGAGGTCGTAAAATCTTATTGAAGACCCTTCACGCTATCGCTGCAGCCACGTGAAATTTTTGTTCTGAAATATTTCTTAGATTTTAGATTTATTTGAATCCTAACTTCTTGATTTCAGTTTTTGATTTAGGCTGGTTTTCATTTCAATTTTAGGGGTCTTTATTTCGACTAGTCAAGTCCACAGTCAACTGAGATATGTTTCTTCAAAGCTGGAGAGCACAATAATTTCCTACCTCACATGATTGTACACAATGCATATCCTTTGTTATGCGTTAACATAACACGATGTTGTCGTTTTGAAGGAAATTTCGAAATAACTCCCATATAGCAACTTAGAAAGGGATGAGTAGCACAGTGGTAGCGATGTTCGTCATCACGAGCATGGTACTAGTTCAATTCTTCTCCGGGCCAACCAAGCCTCTCATTTCATTTGTGTCCAGATTTTGCTGCCGGACTTGTCTGAAAAAATCACTCTCTGCAGTCAAATTGGGAGCGATTAAGTTCGGCTATCTCAGGACACCACGGGGAATCGCTCGACCGGCATTCTATAACATTCAAGATGATGTGGAAATCCTCTAGCAATAACCGAAGTCATACGTAAAAGTTAGAAGATCTTCGTGGACGATGGATACGAGGAAACGAATTGAGTGTGAGAAGTGCTGGGATTCGCCCAGTAGACGTGAGGACGGGTCAAATAAAATAAAATAAAATGAAAAACGGCAACTTTAGACTAGATAATTTAAAAGATTCGTTTCATATGATTTGCATGACCGCCGAATACGACCACTGGGAGAAAGCCGGGTTTTTTTCTCATATTGCTGCTCTTATGCAAATACGAGTAGCTTTTTAGTAAATTTCGAATATTTCCGGACGAATCTTTCAATGTCCTTAATCATCGCACGAAGAAATTCCGCTCCAACCTCACAGATAAGCAAAAATGTGGTATGCGAGATGTTCGGGAGCCGATGACGTTAAAGAGAATTAGAGCGATAAGGGTGGAAGGCTTCTAGTAAATCCTTACCAATCAAATGTTGAGATGAGGAGAAAGCATCTTGAAGTTGCTTTGCTTTATCGGCCATCATCTGAAAATGCATTCAAAAGGTGGCACCAAAAGTTGAACAACAAGTGGGTCAGAGTGGCAAATGCGGCTGCTTTAAAACTATTAGTTGTCTCGTAGCTTAAAATTGAATTTTGAGCACGTCTAGTCTTACACTTCCTTATCAAAACTCACAAGTTAATAATCCACTGTGGTATGGAGTCTGCCGACCCGTCAGCCTTCAAGATTAGACCCATCGTCACTTGTGTAGATGTTCCCAAAGAATGCTGAAGCACTTTTCTGCCCATCTTTCGAACATCCGGATGCTCCTGAATCGTCTACGTAACGTCTACGTAACTATAAATCTGTCAGGCGTTCTAACAGCATGATGGAGTCCGATATCACTGCCTTTTATAGAGACGGAAGAAGCAATAGACATGTGTGGCTCCTGGATTTAGCGGCTCATCTTCTTCTTAAAGATGCATCCAAATTGACCAATTTTTGGATGACCCGGAAAGTATTTCGCGCAAATCAGAGGATTGGCAAGGGGGAAGCGACTGACACCAAGCCTTGTTATTGCATGTATTCTAAGCTGGAAATTCCAGTAATCGATCTCCGACCACTGCTCAACTGTAGACATATAGATAATTGTTTTGTCATCTGCTCCAAGCAAGAGAACATGGACAAATACTTTAACTTATTGAACGAACAGTTAAAGTGCATATTCACCGGAGAGAAACTGAAGGAAATCTGGCTTTCACGTTTGGATGCTAAAATTATTCTCTCCAAAAATGGTTACATAATCAAGTGGTACCGAAAGCCAAGTTGCAAAAACGCGCTGGTTTATCACCTCTCACCCCTCACAAACAAGATAGACGCCTGTTAGAAACATGCTGCGAACAGCCACCATTTAGTGCACAGGAACAGAGAGGAGGAAAGAATCCCCAAAACTGGAGCGGCAAATAGCTTTTGTGAGGGTTACGAAGCTGTAATTCCTTCGAACATGCGTGGAGGAAAAACCACGCCTCGGAAAGGTCACTCTTGCGAGAATAAGATCCAAATTATCCTGCTCTTTAGGTTCAATAAAATAAATACAGCTGCAAAACGTTGCTTAAGAAGGGCCAGTCTTGAGAATTCAGTAGCAGCCATTAAAATATCACCGGGCGCTCTAAGATGCGAGCAAGTTCGTAACCGCCTAAAGACGGTGATTACGTATGTTCGGCGAGGGTTGACCTATTGTAAAGCATGCGGGAACAAATACATTCTTAAAACCGGTAGATCACTATGCGTTCGTGAAAAAGAGCACGTAGTCGATAAACTTAAACTGAATGCTCCACTGTCACATAGGATACAGAGACATGTGGAGGATTATGAAATAGAAGTTAGCGTCCTCGTAGAAGAATCGAGAACTTCAGCGTGCAAAAGTCTCGAAGCGTTCAGGATAAATTCCAAAAAGCTAAAAACATAGAAAGCGGTGAGTATGTGAAAAATTGTCTTGTTTTTAATGCGGTTGAAATCCTGGTTTAGTGTTTCTTCTGTCTGCTTTGATGATGGAGGGAAGTGTTTGGCTGGCCAGCCTGCAGTCGACTCGACCTTTCCTAAGCTTTAAAGAGGGCGAAATCCACCGAAACGTCAGCTTTTTGTGAGTAAGGAATAAAGTAGCAATCTCGTGTTTGCTCGTAAAGAATACAGTGAATTTATTCGATCGATGCCGAGGTTAATAGGAAGTCGGTCTTCGGAATTTCCCAATTTAACTGTTGAGTTTTATTCAAAGCGAATGGGTCACAGAGGCTGTCCTTTACGATCTGTATTTATAGCTGGCATAGCTGCTACTCTAGACTAGGTGCATATAAAGCACTCTGCCATTTATCATCCTTAGAGTACGTATAGTATTAGTATATTGCGAAAGAGTATGAGCAAATTCATTATCTTCTATGCAGCTCTAAACAATGTTAGTTTTTGAATAAATAACTAAATACACTCTTATTACGGAAAATTTTGACACTGTAAAGGTGTAGGTATGTTTTTCAGCTGCACCTAAAAATCACTTTAGGTAAGTGAGATTGATATGTTCCCGGTAAAGCATATGTGATCTGTCGGAATAATGAGCTTTCATGTGATTTACGGTGGTCATAGGCTTCTAGATCCATGGACCAGTGGCAGTGAAGCGCTTCTCGTGACACATGACTGCAATCGGACCAAGAATCTCCTCTGCCTCCTGCGGCTGAGAATTCGATCTCGTTTCATGTGACGAACTCCCTACGGGACTATGTTGTTATAAATTGCGCCAGTTTAGTTGCCATTCCCCATTCGTATTCTCGTTTCTGACTTAACCTCTCTCTAATTCTATCCTCGATTCGACTTTGAACAGCTCTCGATATAGTGAATGAGTCAGTTCAATAATGAATTCCGTCCGAATCGCCGCATGATTAAGCCTAGGAAAAAAGCCGAGGCAGCCAGTCTGTTGACGAGTTAATAAATTGTTAGTAGCGACATCGATGGCTGTGTCCCTACGATATTCTTTCTTCCCCGCACACTGCTTGCTACAACACTGCATGCTCAATGGCTACCCTCTTTCAGTTGAGCTGGTGAAATGAGTGACTGTCGCAATTGATATAGATCATTCACCGGATTACTTTTGTACGATTTTTGTTAAATGCATGAAGTTTTTATCTATAGACGAAGTAAAAAAATAACCAGCTGATGCTAGACGAGAGCTACTCTTTCAAAAATGCTTGTTTTCCTCTGAAAACATTCTTTGATTTGATGGAATTTGAGACTTTTTAAAAACACTCCTCTTATTCCATTGATGGCAACGTCACTCTATTTTGTAATGCCAATTGAAGAGCTGGCTCTGATCTATGGCACAGTTGAAGTCGTTGGCATTCGCAATCAAACTTGCTGGTGGAACAAATACTAGCACGGCAATCTAAGGCTAGCTACATCCCAGCTCAGTGATTCAGTCCCTCAACGTACTTCATTATATCTATCGTATTCGGGAAAGCCTATATCTACTACCTTCTATGGTTTTATAGCGTTTGGTGGTCTCATTGCAATAACTTTAAGTGCTATCCTATTTCAAAGTGAAATAGCCGCTTCTTAAAATTATGAACTAATTCCTCATGATTACTCTAAGAGAAACATCTGTAAATGGACATTTGACCTTCGAAATTGTTGTGGACTATATGGTAGTTCTTTTTTACTACGAAGCTTAGTGGGTTCCTGCTCTTCGCTTTTCAAATTTCATTTCAAAACTTTCTCATAGTTAAGGATTCTCTGTGCCGCCTCGAGCATCTTAACGAATGCTGCATTTCCTAGTACAAGTGGCACAATTGTTGAGTAACGCCTTGTTCGCCGTCTTTTTCGAAAAATGGATCCTTCCACGATAAGCATTATCACCCATCACGAAATGATGCTAGCCAGTTAGACTTGGTGGCATTCATATTCGAGTTAATCGAATGAGTGGCGAAGTTCTCAGTTTAGACTTGAAGGTCTGTTTAGTTTCGGTTTCTCCATAGCACTTAGTTGGAGGCAAGAGTGCATCGCGCTTTCTACTAACGAATTCTTGTTCGAGCTGAAAGTGACACAATCAATGGAGTGGAAAATAGCGACAAACAACACCAATCTGCAATCCACTATAAGTCCGCCTTAGGAAGACCAGGCTTAAGTGAAAATGTCTTCGTTTCCCATTCGGAAAAGTGCGGACATGCTACTGCGATGTACATACTCTCCTTAGGTTATGGAAATAGTCTTCTGCTCAAACACTATAATTCAGGCCTGATTTTTGTTGACAGGAAATGTGCCAAAAAACACAAACGGTGCGAAAACTACGTTTTTTGGAACCTTCACATTTTGAGTGAATGTTTTAATGAATCATCATTACAGATTCCGCTTCTATCGTCAACGACGAATTCAAGCGAAGAAAGGAGGCAGTCAAAAGCTGAAACGACACCACGTAGCCCACTAATGACGGTAGCGAAAACGGTGAAAAATAAGTTTTCGAAGCTGACTAGAATAGGCAGACATGAGCAAGATATCTCGATGAAAGGCAGTCAAAGCTTCTCGGGGTTTGTGCTATTCTCTCAATTTAAGGTTGATTCAGTTTGTGAGGTGATGATAGAATAGTTATGCTGGTAGTTTTAGGATCCGGCAGCCAAAAAGTTCGATTCCTAAGCGCATAGATCAAAATGCAAATCGGGTTATAAAGTCCTCATCAATGGAAGTGACATCCACCAGTCAGGAGATCTCTGGATCATCTGGAACTAAGCGTATGGTAGGTTGACGTTTTTGTATGCATGAAAACATACTTCAGAAACGACGCATTCTGTCTTTTATTGTAAGAATGCACCCAAGAGGGAATTATCTAGAAAATTCTTCATAGAAATTTTTGTGGTCCGATTTTGGCAAGATGTTTATTTCAAGAAGAATTCGCAACCTCATGAGCAGTTGATTCATGACGATCCTATTAAATTGCTAAGAGGTAATGCTGCGTTGTTGTACGTGAAATGAAATTCGCTCAGATTGTTCTCAAATTGGAAAATATGTTCACAGAAGGCTTTTGTTTTAGGTTGTGATCCCACAAAATCCTAAACATTTGGAAGATTTCTCAGAAGAATCATCGTTGGCCGAGACAGTCGTTCAGAAAAACACCAGTGGCATTGTCGCAGAAGAGGCTGAGGAGCCACCGAAGTCACAGGAGCCGAAGCAATCCCTTTCAGTCACTTTGAGCGAGGACGTACTTGTTATTAGTCAGGAACTTCCTCCTTCCATTCAAAGGTAAATCTTGTCAAACCTTCGAAAATAGGTGAAATGTATGGGAATTTTTCGGGGTAGCTTTTTGGAGAGATATGGTATGAGTAATTAATTTACGCTAACTTGTTCCCTCCATAATTTCTAAACCAATGTAATTTTTGTCGAGCATTTTTTTTTGCGTTTTGCGTCTAGGTTAGGTAACATTTATAATAATAATGTAATAGAATACGCGCGTGGTACAGTGGTCGGAGGTGCCCTGCGACACACAAATGGGATCGATCGTCGCGCTCGTGGGTCACTAAGCTTTCCATCCTTCCGGATCGGAAAATTGGTACCAGACTTGTCTGCGAGTATATCAGCATTTGCTTGATACATCAGTAGACCACCGCGAGTCATTGTAAAGGCCATATATGCGTTCAATCTCTTCCTCCAACAATGCTTAAAGAAGTCGAATGCATGGCGCATTCATCAAGGGTCAGTCAACGCCGAGACTTTTATCCTTTATCCTTTATTAATAGAATCATCCCACGGAATGAGTAGTTTACATTTTCTCATATTACCATTTGAGATAGGTAAAATAGGAAAAACATTAACGGTAGCATTCAACGTCTCGATTTCCCGCTATTTTTTAAGTTTTATATGCGATACATGGTATCAATATCGTTGCGATGTTTCCTGGTTTGAAATTATGATTGCAACGTAGAGGTAAATCTCTAGAGAAACTTGTGACAACCTTAAATAGGTGGAAGTAAGAGTCCAGCGTTCCCATCAGGAAGCCCAACTAAGAGTAAACCAATACCAGGATCCACCACCGTCCTGGTGTCAAACTAGTCGCATGGTGGAAAATATGATCCTATGATCCACAAGGGTTGTGACTGCCTGCGGTGATGAAGACTTGGGGCAGACTTTGGCCAAGATGACCGCCGGATTCCAGGAAACCACAACAGCTTAACCAGTAAATCTCCGAAGAATGGAGATTATGCTGGGGCCCACACAACCAGCTAGGATGGACTATTCAAGTATCAAGTATCAAGTATCAAATAAGTAAATGGATTGAACCTTTCAGTGAGACGGCAACACATTTTGGGAATCGCAATCGGTTATCTACCTCTAGAGGAAAAGAGTTCGTCATTCAGCTTCAGTTCCCACAAAGTTTGCTGATTGTATAACATGACACCCGATAGGAAGACGGAATCATCACCATTACTGATAAATTGGTGTACGGAAATTATCACCATAACTTTCCTTCTTGCGACTTCTAATGAAAGAAAAGTTCCTTCTGAAGATAATCTTTCTTCTTTTCTGAAGATCGCAGCAAACATTCTGCTCTATATTGTGGCGATACAGAAGCATTTTATTTATTATTTTATTATGGGACCTGACCCAATATAGCATGTGGCACACTATGTGAATCCACCTGTTGCATTCTATTCATTTCGTCGCATCCACCATCCACGAAGCTCTTCGAAATCGTGTGGAATCGGCAGCGGCTTGGGAATTTTCTTCATCCTGAGATGTCCATGCTAGAGCATTCCTTCTTGGATTTCAAAGTCGGAGCTGGTCCTAGACAACTTTAACACCTGTTATATTATTTCCCAAATCTGGAAAGATGGGAGGCTGAGTGGACTGGATGAGGGTCGAACCGGCGCCTTTGCGGGTTGTGCCGTCCAAGTAGTGAACGGAGTCAGTGGAGACCAGGAGTGAGAACCAATTTGCACCAAGTAGGTGATGTCTAATATCTGTAAAGAAGAAACTTCTGCGTGATCTGCTGATGGCGTTAACTTTTTGAAATCTGGCCTGGTTATCTCAACTCCTGGACTTTCACATCAAAAGATGATCATTGTCATCATTTGCCCCACATCAATCCATTCAGTTGGCGGAAACAAAGTAGTCCTGTATGAAAGTTGGAAAGAGTGTTCCGCAGCAAAATTGTCCCTACAAAAGATTAGGATAATTCAACGTCGAAGGGTCAAAAACAGCTGGTGAAAGGCCAGCTAGTGAACGACATCCAGGTGCACGGTGTCTGGTCATGAATAAAGACGAATTAATAATCAACGTTCGAACCAGAAAGCGTATACCTACTAAAATTCTCTGTATTTTGCAAAAGTGCATACAGTAATCCTTCGAATGTCGAAAAAATTTGCAATCAATATTTCTCTAGATCGACTCTCAAATAATTTCGGCGTTGATCACTAGTTACTCTGTTCTTAATGAACTGTCGCGAACTTTCTTACCCACTCTTATGCTGAATTCTCTATGACTTCGACAGTTTTTGCTTTTTCTCGCCAACTTTCTCGCTAAGGGATTCCTCCTGTTTGGTGCTCACATGGGGTGAATCGCAACTTTCGATTCGTTCAACATTTCTTATTAAAAGAAAGATTTCAAAGCCCTTTATTGCACTCTCCATAGCCAAAGTTGAAGTTGATGCTTTGTCAACATGTATTCTTCCTTTGATAGTAGTGGACTGTGGGCCATCGACATCGGCTCTAATGAAGCAGAAGATGTCGAAACGTTAGCCGAATAAAGATTGATTATCAACGTCGTGTAGACTTATCAGGGAAACAATACATATTTGGATGACGTGAGGTTGGCATAAATATCTTTATTGTTATTGTTGTTACTGTTCGATGGCAGGCGTTTTGGCGACCTCGCCATCCTGAGAGCCTAGACGTGCCATATGTAACAGTAGCCCCACAGTACAGTGAAGTCAATAGTATAAGTGAAGATCCAGCCTACAAATAAACGCCTATTTTTCAAAAACCACTCACCATGCTATTGGATCACGCGTGTGTTGTTCACGGGGATTGATGAGTGAAACTCATCCATGGGAGTGTATTAGAAAACCATTCTGAGGTAAGGTGCTATATCACGCGTCATAGTGATGCATTCGCCATTTCTGCTCGTCGTTAGGTTTTTGATATCTAGAATTTGAGGTGGCACTCAATCATCACTCCTCGCGAACAACACACGAGTGGTCCAACAAAATGGTGAGTAGTTCTTGAAAAAGCGGCGTTTAGCCATATGCTGAACCTCCAATAATACTACTGATTTCACAGAATTATGGGGTTACTGCTACATATAATACGTCCAGGTTCTGATGAAGACGAAGTCTCGGAGACGTTAGCAATCGAACAAGAACAACAATAACGATAAGAATATCTGCACAAACCTCG
>MQTX01000044.1:1365864-1425293 GCA_009735665.1 Angiostrongylus cantonensis | reverse complement strand
CTGTAGAATGGAGAAATTTTGGTTGTGAAATTGTTGTACAGCTCACGAAGAATCATTATGTACTGAGTAGGGACTCCTTGACTACCAAGGGCTTCTATGACTGCTTCTATCTCAATTGAGTCAAAGGCCTTCTTTAAGTCGGTGAAAGTGAGACACAGCGGTCTTTTGTACTCTCGCGATACTTCAGTGAGCCTTGTTAACGTGTGAATGTTAACTCGAGTGAAAAGTTTGTAGACGACAGACAGCAAGGAGATTGGGCGATAGTTGCCTATAACGTGTAGGTCGCCCATCTTGAACAACAGCGCGGTCTCGCTGGTCTTCCACTGAGTAAGGACCTTGCACTTAGACAGGTGACGTGTGATGAGCCGAGCCAGCGTGCTTACGAGGACTGGAGGAAGGTTCTTCAGATGTTCTGATCTTATCCTGTCCGGACCTGGTGCTGTTCGATTTTTCACCGACAAAATGGCATATCGGATTTCGGAAAATAGAATCGGTGGAACAGCATATCCATCCTCTTTTATTTCATAAGACGAGAGATGGACGTGGCTATCGAATAGATCTCAGTAGTAATCGTGGATGATTTTCTCCATTGCCTTTCTGGACGCTGTTATTGTTCCGTCTGGGCGTCGGAGTGCAATCATCTTGTTCTTGTAATTGGCGAAGCTTCGGTGGGTTTTGCGAATGCTTTTCCCAGCTTCTGCAGCTTCGACCATTACTGCTGCTCGCCTGTCTTTAAGATCGTCTTTTACCACCTATCTGCACTGTTTCGCATGCTCGGACGTGAGTTCGCGGTTGCCCGCAGCTCGTGCGATTTCGCGCTGGCGTATTAGCTCGGGAGTTTCTTGAGACAGACGTCTCTTCGTGACTTTCGAGCTCTCAGCCTTCATGGCGCTAACGTGAAGTTATTCAATGAGCCCATCATTTTCCTCCTCGATGCTGTCGACAACGGTATCTTCCCAACAGCCGACTAATGAGTTCAATAAGTCTATCGAGGACTCGGATGCAAGCGTACGTGCGTTGTAGGTACAGATGGTCACCATAGGTCTTGATCCAGACAGCTTCCATTGGCCCTGAGACAATTGACTAGTAGGATACAATCCGCATAAATCGAGAATGCACCCACACACGCATGCATGAATACGCCTAGCAAATACAGAAAGTATGTGCCAAATCGGCGCAGCAGAAACAGGGAGTCCATCCCCTGGATCCACCTGCGTCTCAGGGAAGCAAAGGTCGCTGTTGGTCCACGATTAACCCCCTATCCGCCACCTTGGGACGCGCCACGTATCCTCGCGACTAACCGGCTCGAGATCCCTCATATGAGGGAGATCCGTGGATATATATATATATATATATATGGATGTTTTGTCTCTTTCTATTCTCTAAAGAGAATTATGAATATGTTTTTATTACTTATTTTGCACAACCCATCATCAGATGTTGTCCGGATCTCAGAACTTCCTACATTAGATTGTCTTTCTCGCATCCATTATAAACCATGGCCCTCGAACCTTTGCGTGTTGGTTCGGCTGCCGCTTGAGGATTTTTGTATTTCTAAACGTCACCGAATGGCAGTCGATTTTATTCCTGCTGAAATCTTGGAAAACCCGTGCAAGTACATTCTCACATAAACATATATTCAGCTTCTGTGAATAGGAGAAAGAAAGCTGATCTCAGGCAAGGAGGTAGCAATTTCCCAAACGCGAAATAGTGGAAGAGGGTTTGCTGACCCTGTCCGGGTTGTCGAACCAAGACCTTGAGCGTGTTAACATCACTATGAGTTATGAGCAAAAAACAGTAACCACGCGTCTAACTTCCACTTCATTCTTCGCCTAGTAACATTCTTTTTCTGAGAAACGCTTAGGAAACCAAAAACAATAATCACTCAGCTTGAACTAGAAAACATGCAGTTTTTAGCATTGACACTTTCATTCATTGCTTAATGAATGATTCCGCTTGTTTTATTAGAAAGCATTTCTGAAACTATTTGTGGAATATCATACATCTGGCAATATCGATGCAATAATCAGCACCTGAAAATATTTTTTGCTACGATGACTTGCTTAAATATAAACACTTTTGTTTTAGCGATGAACGAACGGACATCATCGACTTAAATGGGAAACCTCAAAGGATCCAAGAAAAAGCTATGGCATTCGAAGAACATCGAGTAAAACATGCACAAGCATCGAGTGAGGCCCGAAACATGTCGCCTTCTCGAAAACAACACACATTTGCCCTTGGGGAGAAAATTCCTGACACATCCAGTGAGCTAAAGGCAACAGAGCCCCGAAAGAGTAACGAGAAGATTGAAGAGAAATCAATAGAAATATCCGCGTTAGACAAGATGGGACCAATACCAAGATTCGTTATGACGATAAAAACTCCCGAGTCGATGAGGAAGCACCAAACTTTTTTTATCGGTTTGGCTGATGCTCCAGTGAGTGGCACGGTTCAAGTCCCTTCTCCTGAAAAGCAGAAGAAGAAAAAAACAAAAATCATCAAACAACGTTCGATGCCTGAAGCATCTGTTTCTCCGGAGAGGTACGTGTTGAGAATGAAAACTCCAGAGACACTAAGGAGGCATCACACGTTTACTATTAGAGAACGGTCAAGGAGTCCTGATGTACCATACATCGAAGAGGGTGAAATCACAGAACCTATAGCCACTGTTGGAATGACTGCGACAAAAAATGAGGCCGCAAAAGAAGTGAGGAAGCGACCTAACGAAAAGGAGAGTACCAACGAAAAGTTGACAGTAAGCGTGAAAGCACCGTCCGCACTGCAAAAATTGAAGACATACATAGCAGAAGAAAAGCCGAAGCTGAAAACTGTGTCGAGCTCGAAAAGTGCCGACACCTTTTTGTCTTCGAAGACGAGTCCTTCTGAACATTCACAAATTGTTAAACGTACTGCGAAGCCTCAGATGTTTTTGCAATCAAAGAAAATGCAGAGAGCAATGGAGAACAATGAGTCCGAGCATTACGTGAAAAAGTCTACTCTAACCACCGCTGTCGTGCCAGCGACGAATACTAAGTTGCAAGCACTTTTTTCCGGGGAAACGAAGGCCACTGATCAGTCGGAGACAACGAGAACGATGGAGCAGATTGAAACGGTTGTAGATCTAGATAGAGAAAAAGAAATTCTTGAGAACGCGCCTCTAAAGACTGCGGAAATGTATGTGCTAACAATGATGACTCCTATACCACAAAGAAAGGAGACAAAAGTAGAGCGAACTATCAATGACGAACCACTCGAGAGGTCAACATCTCCCGAAAGCGTCAATCTTTTTGTCATGGGAAGACGATCACATTCAAGAAATTGTCAAAATTCTGGGGAGAAGAATTCCGTTGAAACAGAAGCCGCCCGATGCGCCGTGGTCCGGCCAAATAGGGGCAAAATCGAATTCGATAGAAAAGAACAAAGTCAGTCTGATCGTGCAGAGCCAATAGAGAGGAAGACCAGCGAGTTGTCAGTAAGTCATTTACCTTCACTACTGTATTCCATGTGACTCGTACATTCAGCTAGTAGACCCGGTATATCACATTTCAGATTCACTGCTATTTCATAACACTGCTCACTAAAATTTTGTCAGTTGTGGTCATCTATCCATCTTAGGTGGGAAAACTAAGAGCAAGCCCAACCTAACTCCTATGGAAATTCAGCGGACGCTTAAATTCTGCTGTCCATGACATGAACGTAGAGTAAAGCCCAAATTAGGAAATTTATCATTCAGACTGAAAAATACCAGTTATTCGCGAGAACACAACCACTTGACGCTTGCATAATCCATGTAGTTTCAAAGCCCCGAGATAATTTTAAAATAAAACGGCTTGTAATAGTCGGCTGGTACGAACGAAGTGCTTTATTGCGTGAGTTTTACCTTAATCCAGGTGATTTTTTAACGCAAAAGTTATTTTTTTAGGGCGAGATGACGTCTCCAGAAGAGGAAATTCCGATGGACACTCATCTAACGCCTACCGAAGAGCTCCATCACTACGATGCTCTTATCGCTCGATCGATTCGGCATCTATCACGCGGTACCTCGCCATACAACAGAGCACCAGAAGTGGCATTCTCCGATCTGCACATCTCCGGAGCCATCGGTGAAGACTCAAGTCAAACAACGAGTAGAATCCAGGAAAAAGCCACTGGTGATTCTTATCGTAGTTCTAGTATGCCTGCATTCGCATGCATGCTATTGATGTGAAGTGTAACTGCAGGTATGCTGAGATAGGAGGAAGACTCGGAACGTCAGTTAGGCTATGAACCCGCGATTAACGGGGTCCACCTGCTAACCATCTTGCCGACCAATGCCCTTGATTTGCCTTTCTCTCACTCATATTCGGTGCTATCAATTCTTTCCCGTCGACGGTTGATTGCTAATAGTACCATTCACCTATCACCTGTAGTGTCATTGATCGTCGAGTGACTCGAGCTGACGCAATCAAATCTTCCATTTTTCCATGTCGCGTGCAAAAGTAGCCCAGTAGGTTCTGCTCTCTCTAGGAACTCGTCGAGCATCATAATTTCCTTCAAGGCTCCTGGTGAAGAACTCTGACCATTGGGTCAGTGTTCTTCCTGCAGTACGTTTGACACCCCGAGGAATCCAGTCACTAACCACTCTTGTCCATCGGTTGTCATTCATACGCATCACGTGTCCGGCTCAATTTATCTTTGACTGTTTAGCATACAGAACGGCATCTTTGATTTTTGATCGTTGACGCAGGTCGGAGCTTCGGATCCCATCCCTTGTGTGAAACGGGGTACTTCTAGAGTCGTCCTTTCAATTGTGTGTTCGATAACGCTGAGTTGTTTCTTATCCTGCTTGCGCAGAGACCAGGTTTTTGACGCCGCATACGTTAGAACAGGAAGTATCGCTGAGTCGAAAATGTGGGCACGGAATCGGGTGTTCCTTGTTTTCTTCACTACATCCTTGATGATCTCGAAAGTTCCCAAAGCCGGTCGTTTCCTTCTGCTCAGCTCTGGAGCTAAGTCGTTCATCACATCGATTTGCCGACCTAGAAACTGGAGCATTCGGAGATATTCGGTCCGTTGAGCGTGAATGGAGCATAGGAAACAAGTCTGTTCGTCATGAACATTGTTTTTTGAGATTTAGTTGAAGAACAATCTTTCCACACGCTTTATCAAAGTTGGTAAGCATGCGATCCACTTGGCTAATGTCTGGTGTTATAAGAACGATATCATCAGCAAGGCGAAGGTGATGTAACAGCCGACCATCGATTTTCACTCCCATATTATCCCATTCCAATGTTCGCATGACGTTCTGGAGGGTGGCTGTAAATAATTTTGGCGAGATTCTATCGCCTGGCCTAACTCCTATTTTGACGTCAACGTTAATATCGTTTTCTCTCTTAGCAATCGCGAGGTAGTTAAACAGCATACGTTTACTTCCATACAATAACACACAATCGGAAGACAGATGAAAAAAGCGGCTCTGAAGAAGGCGATTCTGCCGAAACATGAGCTACGATTGTGTTGTATGTGTGTTATTGTATGGAAGTAAACGTATGCTGTTTAACAACCTCGCGATTGCTAAGAGAGAAAACGGCGAGTTAATATCGTTGTAGAATGGAGAAGTTTTGGATGTGAAATTGTTGTAGAGCTCACGAAGAATCTTTATGTACTGAGTAGGAATTCGATTACCAAGGGCTTCCATGACTGTTTCTATCTCAACTGAATCAAAGGCTTTCTGTAATCGATGAAAGTGAGACAAAGCGGTTTTTTGTACTCTCGCGGTACTTCAGTGAGCCTTGTTATCGTGTTAATGTGGTCCATCGTACTAAATCCTCTTCAAAAACCTGCTTGCTCACATGGCTGTCCTTCGTCCAGTGTTCTGTCAATCCTGTTTAGAATCACTCGAGTGAAAAGTTTGTAGACGACAGACAGCAAGCAGATTGGGTGATAGTTGCCGAAATCGTGTAAGCAACCCCTCCTGAACAATAACACGGTCTTGCTAGCCTTCCGTCGAGTAGGGACCTTACATTCAGAAAGGTAACGTGTGAAGAGCCAGTGTGTTTACGAGGACTGGCGGAAGGTTCTCAGTACCATTAGAGTGAAAAGTTAGCTGAGAGAAAACCAAAGCAAGGGCCTAGGTTGGTTTAGTGGATAGTACATGAGCACAGACAGACAGTAGTCATAGTCACAGGTTCGAAGCTTATCCGAGGCTCCAAGTTTCGCATGTATCTCAGCAACCTTGCGTTTGCATATAGTGTCATTCTAATGTAAGAAATCCATTCTTCAGAATAATCTTTATTAGTGCTTTTACCTCCATATGTTTCTGAGTTTGGAAAAGGAAAGGAAATCTAAGCCGTTTCATTTTACGAGATCATGACATGCCAAGAAAGGGAATCTGCTTTCTCAAAATCACGAATCTCGTAGTGGCGGTGTTTCAGAATTTTTGGTGGCAGAGGGGAAGGACGAGATTGAGGGTTCATGAGAAATATCTAAAACTGCTTATAAACGGCGCTTAAAATTACTATTACATGTCTAGAAGATGAATAAGAGAAAAACATAGGCGCGAAATTTGTTAAAATGGAATGCCCCGGAGCGATTGTCGCCTAAGCTTTCTCATGACATATATATATATATATACATATATATACATATACATACATATATATATATATATAGCATATTCTTGTTATTTCTACAAATTGGAAAAAGCGTCTTACCTTTCGTTCACTTGGTGATCTCCATTAATTCTTGATTTCAGAGACACTTCTGTTCCAACCTTCCAGTCCGCCCAAGGAGGCATTTAAACCGATCACTTTATCGAAATCGACGTCACCATTGAAAATCAAAGAACATTCCGACGTACGACGAATCTCATCTGCTTCAGTGGCTCAGTTCCCTGAAATTCATAATATTTAGGAACCTTCCACATCGTATTATTCCTTTTTCTAATTCTTTATTGTACATGCCGTGGTTCCTATAACAAAATCGCAGAGCGAGACATCATGCTGAACTGGAAGGCGTAGAATGAAAAGGATAACGAATGAAAAGATTTTAAAATTAATACATAATAAAAAGGATAAAGCTCTCTGCGCTGATCACTCCATGAGGGTGCGCCATGCAGTCGACTAGAATCAGTATCGTTGGAGGTGATGCATACCATTGACAGTTGAGTCGCGGTGGCCTACCGATGTATCCAGCTAGTGTTACTGCCCTCGCAGGCAAGTCTGGAACCAATTTACAAACCCCTGGGCATGGAAGGCTTGGTGGGCGATGGACGCAAGGATCGATTTCGCGTGTGTGTCGCAGTGGCCCCTCCAACCACTGCGCCACACGCACCCATTCACCTGTATCACTTGTAGTTCTGCTGATCGTCGAGTGACTTGAGCAGGCGTCAGTAAATCCTCCATTTTTCCCTGTCCCGTGCAAGAGTAGCCCCGTCGGTTCTGTTCGCTCTAGGGATTCGTCGAGCATCATATCTTTCTTCTAGGCTTTTCGTGAAGAACTCTGACCATCGGGTCGGTGGTCTTCCTGCAGTGCGTTTAACATCCTGAGGAATCCAGTCGCTAGCAGCTCTTGTTCAAGGTTATCATTCATATGCATTACGTGTCCGGCCCAGCCTATCTTCGACTGTTTGGCGTATAGAACGGCATCTTTGATTTTTGATCGTTGATGCAGGTCGGAGCTTTGGATCCCATCCCTAACTTGGGTGAAACGGGATATACTCCTAGCATCGTCCTTTCGACTGCACGTTCGATAACGCTGAGTGATCTTTCACCCTGCTAACGCAGTTTCTGACGCATACGTCAGGGCAGGAAGAAGCGTTGAGTTGAAAAGGTGACCACGGAGTCGGGTGCCCTTTGTTCTCCTCACAACATCATCGCTGCTTTTGAAAGTTCCCTAAGCCGCTCGTTTCCTTCTGCTCACCTCTGGAGCTATGTCGCTCATCATATTGATTTCCCGACCTAGGTAGACATAGCTGGAGCATTCGAAGATATTCGTTCCGTTGAGCGTGAATGGGGCAAACAAAACCAATCCATTCTTTATGAACATCGTTTTCTTCAGATTTAGTCGAAGATCAGTCTTTCCACAGGCTTTGTCAATCTGTTTAGAATGACTCGAGTGAAAAGTTTGTAGACGACGGACAACAAGCAGATTGGGCGATAGTTGCCGATATCGTGTAGACCTCCATTCTTGAATAATAACACGGTTTTGCTGGTCTTCCACTGAGTAGAAACCTTGCATTCATACAGATAACGCGTGAAGAGCCGAGCGAGTGTGTTTACGAGGACTGGCAGAATGTCCTTCAGGTGTTCTGGTCTTATCTAGTCCGGACCTGGTACTGTTCGATTTTTCACCTAGGAAATGGCTTGTCGGATTTTGGAAGGGAGAACCGGTGGGACGACATATCCATCCTCTTTTATTTCATATCAAGGAAGGTGGACGTGGCTGTCGAGGAGATTTGAGTAGTATTCGTGAATGATTTTCTCCATTGCCTTTCGACCTTGCATTCATACAGATAACGCGTGAAGAGCCGAGCGAGTGTGTTTACGAGGACTGGCAGAATGTCCTTCAGGTGTTCTGGTCTTATCTAGTCCGGACCTGGTACTGTTCGATTTTTCACCTAGGAAATGGCTTGTCGGATTTTGGAAGGGAGAACCGGTGGTACGACATATCCATCCTCTTTTATTTCATATCAAGGAAGGTGGACGTGGCTGTCGAGGAGATTTGAGTAGTATTCGTGAATGATTTTCTCCATTGCCTTTCTGGACGCTGTTATTGTTCTGTCTGGGCGTCGGAGTGATCTTGTTCTTGTAATTGGCGAAGCTTCGGTGAGCTTTGCTAATACTTTTCCCAGCTTCTGCAGCTTCGACCATTACTGCTGCTCTTCTCTCTTCAAGATCTTCTTTTATCGCCTGTCAGCATTGTTTCGCAAGTTCGGACGTTAGTTCGCGGTTGCCTGCAGCTTGTGCGATTCTACGCTGGCGCATCAGCTCGAAATTTCTGGAGACAGACGTCTTGGTGACTTTCGAACTCTCAGCTTTCATAGTGCGAACGTGAAGTTGTTTAATGAGCCGATCATATTCCTCCTCGATATTATCGACAACGGCATCTTCCCAACCGCCGACTAATGAGTTACAACCCAGTATCTCAAAAGGACATCAGTTCCGATAATGGAGCAGGTAAAGAATGAAAAAACAAAAAGGTTTCTAGGGCACTTATTGCGAAACGAAAAGTGGTAACAGAACAGAAGATCATGCATTAAAAGAAGGTGCGCACTTCTGTGCACTTCCGCCGACCCAAGACTTTGAGGACCCCGAGAATGCTAAGATATCTTCGAAAAGCTGTCCCGGCTCGTTGCAAACTGGACTCCTTTGCTATCATCAAGCATTCTTTGACCAACGAATCTTCTATGAAGAAGATTGAAGACCATAACACGCTTGTTTCCATAGTTGACGTAAGAGCAAACAAGCACTAAATTAGAACAGCTGTGAAGAAGTTTTACAACATCGAGGCGCAAAAGATCAACATCCCGCAACCATTAATATATAATATCCAATAATAGAGGGCGCGTGTGGCGCAGTGGTTGGAGGCGCCACTGCGGCACGCACGTGGAATCGATTCCAGCTCCCATGGCCCACCAAGCCTCCCCATCCCTCCGGGGTCGGCAAACTGGTACCAGACTTGTCTGATAGGATAGCAGCACTGGCTCGATACATCGGCAGGCCACCGCGAGTCATTGTAAAAGCCAGATATGCATTCAATCACCTCCAACGATACTTAATGAAGTCGAATGCATGGCGCACCCCTCAGGAATTGATTAACGCCGAGAGCTTTATCCTTTAATCCAATAATAATAATAGTAATAATAATAGTTAACAGCCTAATGATTACAACTAATTCAATAACTTAAGTAATTGATTAGGTGATCTAATAATTTATGTAATAATTTAATTAATATTTAATAATTTATAAAATATATCCATTTAGAATGCTGTCGACGAAGCCAAAAAAGAAATGAAGAGGCTTCTGAACAGTCGCTCGAAATTCGTTGATCGAAAAGAGAAGGTGAGTCTTCTTGTGGAAAACGAAGCAGTTATAATCCTGATACTCAGGCCTTTCGGTCACGTTCCTTCGAACGGCTCTCGTTCGTCGAAACAGAGTAGGTTTGTGCCACATTTAACTTTTTTATTCTGCCTCGTAAAGACTGAAATGCAATACCACTGTGCAAAATTAAAAGTTAAATAACAATACCTGGAACTCGTAAGTCATCAGAACTTTATGAGCACGCACGATTAACTGAGGCAAATTTCAGCCTGAAGAGTGGGAGCGGCTGAAGCTGGAGAAACGCGATGTGAAGCAGAATTCGTCACGGCCGCAGAAGGCGCCGATCACAGCCAGGTTGGTGTGTGCATGCCGTCAGCTGCGTGTCAGCATGTTCTTCACCTTCAACTTCCAAGACCCATGTTCCATTCTTGAGCGCTATCCACGAACAGTCGTATGCTACCCCAAATAGAAGTTGACTTCGCTTCGCACAACATTGTTCTTCAAATGAGTAATGCTTTACTTAATCTTTTTCAAAACGTTCGCGGATTTCTTGTGATTTAGGCTTCTCCTATTTTATTAAACATATGTTTGGAAAAGAAATTCACATTTTCGCTCAATAGACAAGAACATTCGTGATGAATTTTGGAACAAGATATGAAGTCTAATATCACAACCACTGTTCTAATAGTACCTCCGTTCCCTATCGGATTTGCGCGAAGCAAGAATTTAGCATTGTGCTTGAAGTAGTTTAGCATCCTCCTATGAGTATTCTATCTGTTAAACCACCTAAATGCAATACTCTCATCAATTATCATCTCTCACCTGTATCATCCGTCGTCCCGTTGAGAGTTGACTGACTCGAGCTGGCGCCTGCAAATCATCCATTTTTAATTCATTTTCAATCATCCATTTTTTCCTGTCGCTTGCAAGAGTTGCTCAGTGGGTTCTGCTCATTCTAGGGACATGCTGAAGGACATGACACCTTTATTCTAGGCTTTTCGTGAACAACTCTGACAATGGGGTTGGTGGTCTTCATTGTTCTTCAAATGAGTAATGCTTTACTTAATCTTTTTCAAAACGTTCGCGGATTTCTTGTGATTTAGGCTTCTCCTATTTTATTAAACATATGTTTGGAAAAGAAATTCACATTTTCGCTCAATAGACAAGAACATTCGTGATGAATTTTGGAACAAGATATGAAGTCTAATATCACAACCACTGTTCTAATAGTACCTCCGTTCCCTATCGGATTTGCGCGAAGCAAGAATTTAGCATTGTGCTTGAAGTAGTTTAGCATCCTCCTATGAGTATTCTATCTGTTAAACCACCTAAATGCAATACTCTCATCAATTATCATCTCTCACCTGTATCATCCGTCGTCCCGTTGAGAGTTGACTGACTCGAGCTGGCGCCTGCAAATCATCCATTTTTAATTCATTTTCAATCATCCATTTTTTCCTGTCGCGTGCAAGAGTTGCCCAGTGGATTCTGCTCATTCTAGGGACATGCTGAAGGACATGACACCTTTATTCTAGGCTTTTCGTGAACAACTCTGACAATGGGGTTGGTGGTCTTCTTGCAGTTGGTTTAAGATCTCGAGGAATCCAGTCACTAACGACTCTTGTCCATCGGTTGTCGTTCATATGAATTACGTATCCGGCCCACACTATACATGATCATTGGCGAATAGAACGGCATCTTTGGCTTGGATCTTTAGAGGTTGACGAAGGTCGGAGCTTCGGATTCCATCCCCTACTTGTGTGGAACGGGATATACTCCTAGCATCGTCCATTCGACAGCGCGTTCGATAACGCTGAACGATCTTTCATCTTGCTTGCGTAGCGACCAGGTTTCTGAGGCATACGTTAGGGCAGGAAGAACCGTTGAGTCGAAAAGGTGGGCACGAAGTCGGGTGTTCTTTGTTCTCTTCACTACATCCTCGATGCTCTCGAAAGCTCCCCAAACCGCTCGTTTCCTTCTGCTCAGCTCTGGAGCTAAGTGGTTCATCATATTGATTTCCAGACCTGGATAGACATAGCTGGAGCATTCGGAGATATTCGTTCCGTTGAGCGTGAATGGGGCAAACAAAACCAATCCGTTCTTCATGAACATCGTTTTCTTGAGATATAGTCGATGATCAGTCTTTCCACAGGCTTTGTCAAAGTCGGCAAGCATACGTTCCGCTTGGCTAATGGTATTATAAGAACGATATCATCAGCAAAGCGAAGGTGATGTAACTGCCGACCATCGATTTTCACTCCCATATTATCCCATTCCAATGTTCGCATGACGTTCTGGAGGGTGGCTGTAAATAATTTTGGCGAGATTGTATCGCCTTGCCTAACTCCTCTTTTGACGTCATCGTTAAATTCGTTGTAGAATGGTAGTATTTTAGCTGTGAAATCCTTATACGGTTCGAGTAGAATCTTTATATACTGAACAGGGGCTCCTTGACTGTCCAGGTCTTCAATGATTGCGTCTATATCAGCTGAGTCAAAAGCTTTCTTTAAATCGATGAAAGTGAGACGGAGCAATCTCTTATAGGTTCGCGATACTTCAGTGAGAGTTGTACTGAATTCCTTTTGACAACCTTTTTACTCACATGGCTGTTCTTTCGTCCAGTGTTCTGTCGATCCTCTTTAGGTTGACTCGAGTGAAAAGTTTCTAGACGACAGACAGTAAGCAAATTGGGCTATAGTTGCCGATATCGTGTAGGCCTCCCTTCTTGAATAATAACACGGTTCTGCTGGTCTTCCACTGAGTAGAGACCATGCATTCAGGCAGAAAACGTGGGAGTAGTCGAGCCAGTGTGTTTACGACGACTGGTGGAAGGTCCTTCAGATGTTCTGAACTTATCCTGTCCGGTTCTGGTGCTGTTCGATCTTTCACCTACGAAATGGCATATCGGCTCCAGACTGACGTAGCAGCTCGAATGTTTCTAGAGACAGACGTCTCTTGTTGACTTTCGAACTCTCAGCATCCATAGCGCTAACGTGAAGATGTTCAATGAGCCTATCGTATTGCTCGTCGGTGTTGTCGAGAACGGCAACTTCTCAACGGTCTATAAGCCGAATAAATCCCAATTTGTGGTGGTTATGAGATCTAGTTTTTTGAATATAGCGGCTTTTTCTCTTTTCAGCGAGAAATGAATTCTTGCACGAAGGATGCGATAGTCTGATCCTATGTAGAATTTTAAGACAACAGCGACATGGCCTAGGCAAGACCTTCTACTTACTATGATGTGGTCTATTTCGTTATGATACTGTCCACTGGGAGACTCCCACGTCCAGCGTTGAGAGTGGGCCTTCCGGAATTGCGAGTTACCATGAATTGTCTTCGTTGTCATGACAAACTCAGAGAGCCGCTCACCCTCCTCGCTCTAGTCCGCAAATTTTAATGTGACGTTCTTCCGACAATCGTTTGGGTTCACTGTCAGCGTTAAAATCTCTAATAATGGCCTTAAACAATCTGTGGTCTTTTCTGCAGAACTTCTCGGTGATCACATAGAAAGCTTCGACTTCTTTTTCGTCATAGTTTGATATCGGCGCATAAACGACAAAGATTGCCAAAGCCAGAATTAATCCACATCTCCTCAATTGTAGACGTCCAATTCCGATTGTTAGTTGTTCGAATGAATTTATGTCCATAGGCAAACTCGTGTTGACGAGAACGAAAACGGCGTAAACCCTCTCTTCCGAGAAGCAGTTATTTTCCGGTGTCGTATACGGCGTTGAGTGGGTCGCGTCATCTCGCTTCATCCAATGAGGTCGTAGCTTACCCTTCTTGGTTCCAAAAGCAAGCCCTCTATCCAAAACTCATATGCAAGTGGGCGCATTGTAGATGCAGATCGTCTCCTTCGTCCTTTGAGATTTAAACAGCCATCACCCTGAGATTTTAGCAGCTCTTCGTACTCATCCTACCCAACGCTACTGTACTGGAGGCTCATTCGGGGTCAGCGGAATGAGGCCCTTTTCTTTTACTGCGTTTAGCATTTTGATACCTACGTGTAGCTTGCTGGGTTCTCAACGTGGAGATTGGGTATACTCACGGGTACCTTGCCAGTCTGTCCCACATGGACATGGAGCTTATTTATTGGAGGCAGCTCCTAACCTCCCGCCATATACTTCCATGTCACTTGATTGCAAGCATTTACCGAATTGACTCATAGAATACATCCGCATAAACGAGAACGCGCCCGCCCACGCTTGTATGCATAAATACGTCCTCGTAAATACAGAAGGCATGTGCTACATCAGTAAAAATAGGAAGTCCATCCTCTGGCTCCGACTGCGTCTCATAGAGGCAAAGGTCGCCTTCGGTCCGCGATAATTCTCCTGTCTGCCACCTGCAGACGCTCCATGCTGCCTTGCGAGTAACCGGCATGAGACCCTTTATGAAGGAGATCAATGGCACCGTTTCCACTGGTCAAAATTCTCTCTTCATTGTAATAAATAATTGGGTTGCGAACCGAATATTTGTCATATTTCGTGGGTTTTTATGATATTCTTTGTGCGCTTGATTATGTCGAATCCTTCTTCAAACATCGGTATTTCTCACTTTTCCAGTACCCTTAAAAAAGGTGTGAAAAACGACGGAAGAAATTATGGAGTATAAAAAGCGCTAACGTTTATCAAAACCATAAATGCACTCGCTTTTCTATGAAGCGTGGTTTTGCTGCAATTCAACTAAGTGGTGTCACGACTGCAATGAAGTGCATAGTGTTTGAGGTACCTGGTCAACGTCTCCAAATATTTGTTGACAAATTCCTGTGTACCAGGATGAGGTGACACAACGATGTTGGCTTTGTGGAAAAAAAATCGAAAGCGCGACGCCAATATCTTGCGCATTCTCTGACAGCTATGAAAAGAAATTTAGTTTTTTTAAAGTTATATCCAGACTTACCATAATGTGTGCATCCCAACACTTCTTTCATGGGGCTCATTTTCTGGCACTCATCACCTCTTGATTTGCATATGACTTAGGCTACCATTTGAGGAATTTTTCTTCTCCAGGACGTTAGTCTAAATGCCGGTCGAGTTAATTCTTCCTGGAACACTGGGATAGTTGTACTACAGCGTTTCCAGATCTTCACAGAAGGCGACATTCGCCTGCCGTTGTGAGTCGAAGGGAGTTTTTCTCATACAAGTCTTACACCAATTTGCCATTTCCAAACAGATGAGAGACTTATTTCGTCTCATGTGAGGTTGAACCAGTTACAAAACGTTTATTGTTGCACGATATCATTAACTGCTAACTTTCACACATTGTCTGTGAAAATATTAACACTTTTTACTGACCATAATGCCACGGATCTCCCTCATACAAGGGATCTCGAGCCGGTTAGTCGCGAGGCTACGTGGCGCGTCCCCTGGTGGCGGATAGGGGGTTAATCGCAGACCAAAAGCAACCTTTGCTTCCCTGAGACGCAGGTAGATCCAGAGGATGGACCCCCTGTTTTTGCTGCGCCGATTTGGCACACAATTTCTGTATTTGCTAGGCGTATTCATGCATGCATGTGTGAGTGCGTTCTCGCTTTATGCGGATTGTATTTTACGACTGAATTCGGCCAAAAGCCTGCAATCAAGTGAAAGGGAAGTATATACGAGACGACGCCACCCATTCAACGCCGTCTATGACACTGGAGAAGAAGTGTTCCTCGGAACATGCGACAGTAGAGGAGTAGGCGGTGTCAGCGTTCTCGTCAACACGAGTTTGTCCATGAACATCGATTCATTCGAACAGCTTACAACCCGAATCGCACGTTTCCGATTAAAGAGATGTGGATCAATACCGGCTTTGACAATCTTCGTCGTTTACGCGCCAACATCAACAAGCCATGGTATTTCCAAGACGTTTTGTGGACTATTTGATACTCGATCCTTTTGAGGAATTTGCTGTAGAAAGTTATTGTCGTTTGAAAAAAAGTTACATAAATTCATGTTCAAATCATTGAATATCTGCTTTGCTTCTTTGTATGTCGACATCGCTTCTTGTATTGAAGCGGCTATTAGAATTACGTTATCCACATAAGTGTTACTGATGAGGTTGTTGACGAATTTAGGATCATTTTGACAGTTATTTAAATGGCGTTTAATTGTTCCTGCTAGAAGGAATGGTGAACAATTGAGTCAAAATGTCACTAGTGTAAATCTGTACACGGTTATGATCCTTGGTTCCAGAGGTTGTGAGATATCTCGGATCCATAAAAATCGTGTAGCGTCTCTATTTCGTGCAACCGTATTTGTAGGAAAACCATTTCGACGTCGCTAATAATTGCGACATTTCCGATGCGAAACCGAAGTAAAATGTCGTGTATTTGTGGTAGGAATAGTGGACCTTGATGAAGGACATCGTTTAATGAGGGGGCCTTTTTGAAGTGTGCAGATGCATCGTAAACAATTCTCAACTTTATAGCTTCTTTGTTCGAAGTGTGAACCGCTTGGTATGGAAGATAATGTATTATCGCTCCTTTTGTTGGTATTGATTCGTCAACTTCTTCAATGATGCTTTGGTCCAGTTGTTCCTTGATGGTTTTGTGATGAATTTGGAACATAATTGGATCATGCCTTAGCTTCGCTATTGTCGGCTGCAATCGTTTTGCTGCGATGCTTTTGTTATCTGGCAATGCGCCTACATCATTTTTCCAAAGGAGACAAACATAGTAGCCGTCTTTTCGTTTTTTTTATTGTTCTCTGGAACTCTTTCCAGATAATGTCATTGTGTTGCTGTCGGTCTTGTACGCTTGGTCCTGTGTATTCATAGATTCCTGATGATTCTAATGGCCAATATCTTTCCCACGACTGCTGTTCAGTTATGCACTGACACGTATGTGTGGCATCCGTCATGAGAGACGCAGTCTTTTATCGATTCGCTCGTGGAGCGTTCCTGTTACGAGATATCGAAGTTTGGATGGAATTAATTTCAATCCTGATGGCAATGTTCTTGTTGGAGTTAATCCACTACCAAGCATGGTGAGTCTGAGTATCCGAGAAAGATTTGTGGATATATGGTGTTGAGATCTGGATTGATCGAAAGCTTAATTTTATCATTCTCGAGAAATTCTGTGTCCTCTCCATTTACATTGCGGCGTTCTAGAGGCTGTGTAATCTTATCGATTCTAGTTGCCGTAATTTCGTTCTCTGATCCAAAGGCATCCTTCATTTTCAAGGTAGTGACTCCGCATGTCCTAGTAATTGGCTCTGGGTCACCGAATGTGTGGATGGTTAATTCGATGGAATCACTATCTCGTAGTTGAAGGCGATTGGCTAGTGCATTGGTAATGAACGAACGGTCAGATCCTGCATCGAGGATCATCTCCGTTAGTTCTTGTCTCGCTTTTTTGGGATTGAATACTTCCGCCTATCCTGCTAAAATTTGACTGTTGGGTGCATGTTGCCTCCTAGTATGAAAAACGACACTATCCTTAGGCCGCCTCTCATCAGAAATTACTGTATTGATTTGTGATGAACTGGGCTTCTTTTGCTTTGAAATGGTATGTGGTAATTTCGTAGGTGCGTTTGTTCTGTCGGTTGTAATATTTCTACCTTTTCTCCGCTTGTATTCAGTTGGTGCGTGCTGATTCCTACAAATGGAAGTGTAGTGTCCGTGCTTATTGCAATTTCGGCACGGGCCTGCTTTACAGTCGGGAAGCTGATGCAATGATGAACCGTAATTGTAACAGAGATTACGAATTTTAATAATTTGTACTCTTGTTGAGTTCTTATCTCAGCACAATCGATTGGTAGGTGTCCTTTGTCGCATGATAATTTGTACTCTTTCTTGTTGAGTTCTTATCTCAGCACAATCGATTGGTAGGTGTCCTTTGTCGCAGTAGAAGCATGTATATCGTCTGCTTCTGAATGTCTCTTTTCGCTGATTTATGTGTTTCGTTTTTAAGATAGGCCTCTGTTGCTTGAGGTCACGTAGATCGAGTTCCTCCCTTATGTAGTCCTTGACATCCTTCAGCAGTTCGCATGTTTTTGTCTCTTCTGTTCTCTGTCATCCTTTTTGCCGAACATACCGTTGCATCTTCTTTGTGAATTTTTCTAGCAGTAGTTACTGTAAGACTAGGGTATCGATGAGCTCTCCTTTTTGTTGCAGTTGAACAGCTATCGAGTAAAAGGTTTCACACAGTTTTTCCTGATCTTCAAGGCGTTTCGTTCTTGGTTCCGTTGTGCGTAGGCTGCGTAACAAATGACAGACGAGAGCTTGTTTATTGTCGTACTTTCCTTTCAGATACTGTATTACTATTGGATAAGTACCTCGCAATATTTGATACTGCTTGACGCATTCTCTTGCTTCTCCCTTTAGAGCCTCCAGCAGATGGGTCATTTTTTGGAGGTCGTCCATCTGACGGGAGTGAACATCATAATTGAATGCTCCCCAAAATGCTTCCCACTCCCTTATGTCTCCGTTGAACTTTGGAATTGTAAAGGGTGGTAGATTCGTTACAAGTTGATAGACGTTTGAGTCCTCTAGCGGATTAGTCTCAGTGACTTCCAGCGTTTTTCGTAAGTCAATGAGCTTAGTGGCATAGGCATCCAGCGCGCGGTCTGGACGCTGTTCCCATCATGCTCAATGGCCGATTTTGCTTGTTCTATCTTCTTTTGCCGTCCAGTAATGTTCTCGATCCTGTCAGTTTGCTCAGATGGCAAGTTTAGTGGTGTGTCTATTTCGTTTTGATAGCTATTCAAGGTGGATACGAGGCGGTTGATTGGTTGATGGTGAATTCCAGTGTTGAGGTTCGGCTTGTTCCCTTGAGTTCAAGTCGACTTGGTCAATGCACCAATGTAACGGCACACAGCGCAAGAGTACGACGAGCATTCGCGGGAGTGAGTAAGAGTGGGGAATTTTTTGTAAGGTCCTTGTGAGCAATGAATGTATTCTACTGTATTCTACTTATGTTAACACACACAACGTAATGACACGAGAATCAACGATAGAATTAATGTATCAGCAATGCAAGAGCTAAGGATTACACTTAATATCACTACGACCTAACGAAATGAATCTGAAAGGAAAGATCAAGCGGGAGGGAAATAATGATGGAGTTGGCAACGGCGATCCCCAAGGCGCCGTCGGGCCAAATGACGGTGCTAGTGGGCGTGGCTACGTCCAAGCAAGCGGCGTGCCCAATGGCCAGACAGCGACGTCGACGCAGAGCACGCACGCAGCGTTGTAGCAACGCGGTCTCCATCGACCCATAGAATGTATTAGTTAAGTAGATAGAGAATTTTCTATCTGATAGAGGAATTCTCTATAAATGTCACATTGGGACCCACGGATTAGAATGAAACAAACAGGGTGAGCGGCTGTCTGAATTTATCATGGCGACCATAATCATACACGGTAACTCGCAATTCCAGAAGCCCCACCCTCAACGCTAGACGTAGGTGACTCCCAATGGAGAGTACCATAAAAACTGGGACTTGTTCAACTCATTAGTCGGCTGTTGGGAAGATGCCGCTGTCGACAACATCGACGAGGAATATGATTGGCTCATTGAACATCTTCAAGTTACGCCATGAAAGCTGAGAGCTCGAAGGTCACCAAGAGACTTCTGTCTCAAGAAACTCTCGAGCTAATACGCCAGCGCGAAATCGCACGAGCTGCGGGCAACCGCGAACTCACGTCCGAGCCTGCGAAGCAGTGCAGACAGGTGGTAAAAGACGATCTTAAAGACAGGCGAGCAGCAGTAATGGTCGAAGCTGCAGAGGCTGGGAAAAGCATTCGCAAAGCCCGCCGAAGCTTCGCCAATTACAAGAACAAGATGATTGCACTCCGACGCCCAGACGGAACAATAACAGCGTCCAGAAAGGCAATGGAGAAAATCATCCACGATTACTACTGAGATCTATTCGATAGCCACGTCCATCTCTCGTCTTATGAAATAAAAGAGGATGGATATGCTGTTCCGCCGGTTCTATTTTCCGAAATCCGATATGCCATTTTGTCGGTGAAAAATCGAACAGCACCAGGTCCGGACAGGATAAGATCAGAACATCTGAAGAACCTTCCTCCAGTCCTCGTAAGCACACTGGCTCGGCTCTTCACACGTCACCTATCTGAGTGCAAGGTCCCTACTCAGTGGAACACCAGCGAGACCGCGCTGTTGTTCAAGATGGACTACACGATATAGGCAACTATCGCCCAATCTCCTTGCTGTCTGTCGTCTACAAACTTTTCACTCGAGTTAACATTCACACGTTAACAAGGCTCACTGAAGTATCGCGAGAGTACAAAAGACCGCTCTGTCTCACTTTCATCGACTTAGAGAAGGCCTTTGACTCAATTGAGATAGAAGCAGTCATAGAAGCCCTTGGTAGTCAAGGAGTCCCTACTCAGTACATAATGATTCTTCGGGAGCTTTACAACAATTTCACAACCAAAATTTCTCCATTCTACAACGATATTAACGTTGACGTCAAAAGAGGAGTTAGGCAAAGCGATACAATCTCACCAAAATTTTTTACAGCCACTCTCCAGAACGTCATGCGAACATTAGAACGGGACAACATAGGAGTGAAAATCGATGGTCAGCAGTTACATCATCTTCGCTTTCCTGATGACATCGTCCTTATAATACCAAACATTAGCCAAGGGGATCGCATGCTTGCCAACTTTGATAAAGCGTGTGGAAAGATTGGTCTTTGGCTAAGTCTCACAAAAACGATGTTCATGAAGAACGGATTTGTTCCTTATGTCCCATTCACGCCCAACGGAACGAATATCTCCGAATGCTCCAGCTATGTCTATCTAGGCCAGGAAATCAACATAATTAACAACTTAGATTCAGAGTTGAGCAGGAGGAAACGAGCGGCTTGGGGAGGTTTCAAGAGCAGCGAGAGAGTAGTGAAGAGAAAAAAAAACACCCGGCTCCGTTCCCACTTTTCGACTTAGAAGTACTTCCTGCCCTGATGCATACGTCAGAAACTTAGTCGCTGCATAAGCAGGATGAAAGATCACTCAGCGTTATCGAACGCGCAGTTAAAAGACGGTGCTAGGAGTATCCCTTTTTACACAAGTAAGGGATGGGATCCGAAGCTCCGACTTGCGTGAGCGATCAAAAATCAAAGATGCCGTTTTGTGCGCCAAACAGTCGAAGACAAGTTGGGCCGGTTACGTAATGCGTATGGACGATAACTGATGGTCAAGAGCCGTTATTGACCGGATTCCTCGGGGTGTTAAACGCACAGCAGGAAAACCACCGACCCGACGGTCAGAGTTCTTCACGAAGAGCGTAGAAGAAAAGTATGATGCTCGACGAGTCCCTAGAACGTGCAGAACCCACTGGGCTACTGTTGCATGCGACAGGGAGAAATGGAAGATTTACTGGCCCCCGCTCGAGGCACTCGACGATCAACGACACCCTATCGATTTTTTTTTCAAGACTTTTGTTAGCGGGGTTAAAAACTGGTTTTTTAATACGTTCCTTGATTAGCGGTGATTCGAAAGAATTCCGTCCATGCTTTGGAGATCTCGCTTTTTTCGATTCTAGCAATGAAATACACTATAGCAGCTTCCCAGCATACCACTTTCTGAAGCGTAGTTAATGCCTTTTAAATGCATATCCGACTTGCAGCAACTTATGGTGGTTTTCCGATGCACCAAGCCAATGCTGCCAAGCTTCTGTTCAAGTCTGGCACCGATTTGCTAACTCCGCAGAGATGGAAGGATTGGTGAGCCCAGGTTCCGGCTGAAACCAATGACCACCTGTGCATAGCAGGGCCCTGTAGCAACTGCTCTGCACGCTCCTCTTTTTCGATATATCAGTTGGAAAACAAAGGAACTTCCTTTTTACCGTGATACATGTGACTGTTGGACCTGCACACGTGTGACCTGGTATTGTCGGCATGAATGAAAATATTAACGAATTTTATTCGTTATGCATTCTTTCTTTGATGAGCTTACACGAGGATGACAATGATGTTTATTCGGCCAACGATTCGCCAGTTTCGTCTTCATCAGAGTCCATGATCCGAGTTGATGGTCCACACTTGTTCATGTTCTCGAGGTGGCGTCTTCGTGCTGGATCTTCTTCAGTGGAGCATCTCTTTCGAATGAGCGATATTCACTCGGCGATGCTCTTTTATACAGGTCATTTGTTGTTGATATTGTTATCCGTTAATAATAGTTTGTTCTTCAACGGATAACACACCCTGTAGCAGCCGGTATTATGTCAGTTAGCACATAGATTACTTGATTACCGAGATTACAAGACGGTCGGCTTTAAAATTATTGTAAACTCACTATATTTTTATGCATAAAGTTCGATTTTAAACTGATCAGGTTCGTGATACTGGGTTGTTCATAAGTAAATAAGCGTTTTCAACTATATTATTTAAAATGTCGTAACCTGCTTTAAACAAAACTTTATTAATCAAGTGAAACCCATTTGAATCCACACATTTTGCCGACGAGAAACAAGTTTATTTATTCCAGTTGCTTAAAAATCTGCATTTCTTTAAGCGATGAATTTCTTCAAGGCATTTTTTGCGTCACCGTGATTGGTGAAGCATTTCTAGAGTAGGGAGCTGTCAAGGTACTTGAAGAAGTGATAGTCGGTAGGCGAGAGGTCCCGTGAATGTGGCGGATGAGGTAAAATCTCGCACCCCAACTCGTTCAACTTTTGCCTCAGCGCTGGTTCCGCAGCGTGAGGCCGGGCTTTGTCGTGGAGGATTCGTCCTATTCTGTTGACTTATGCCGGTCGTTCTTCTTGGAGTTTACGGTACATTTCATCGATTTGTTGGCAACACTTCTCTGCCGTAATCGTTTCGCCTGAATTCAAAAAGTTGTGATGAATCAGCCCGGCTGCAGACCGCCAAACAGTCACCATAACGTTTTCTTGGTGCAATCTGGTCTTTGAGATCCAACCATTGAGCTTAACGTCGCCGGCTGTTGTATAGAATCCACTTCTCGTCGGACGTTCCATTTCGATCAGAAAAAGGGACGTTTTTGTTGCGCAGAATAAAAGTAGGCGACACTTCGAAACGGCGATTTTTTTCATTTATCGTTTAATTCGTTCGGCACTAGAGTTTTTCGTTTTTTCTATGGGATTCAAGTGAGGGGAAATTGTTCCTGTGCGTACGCGAAGCTGTTCTGCCAGCTCTTAAACAGTTGTCCGCGTGTTTCCTTCCACTAGCCCCTTCAATTCGTCGGCTCGTCAAGTTCATTGGGACATCCGTGGCGTTCTTCATCTTCGAGGTCGAAATCACCAGATCGGAATTTCTGGAAACATGTTCGCATTGTTAACTCACCAACACTGCGTTCATCCCAAACTTCATTCTCTCTGTTGCTCTTCGACCGAGTTTGAACTCATAAAAGGAAACTTTAGGAAAAATCGTTTTTGGCATCCAGAACTGCAAGGTCAAAATTGGTGAAAAATTTAAACTTTGGCGTAATATGAAGGCATGCTTACAAGAGCATAAAATCAGCTTTCTAATGATATATGCTATTGCAAGGTACAAAGAATATTCTGTTGGTGGGAAACACATTAAAACAACACGTATTTTAAAACGCTCATTTATTTCTGAACAGGATATTAGATTCGTACATTGAAAACGCAAGGGGAGAGCTTCAACACAATTGATATTTAGTTTCACAATCGCAAATAATCCTTCCACACTCATTTCGGCCATGCTCAGATGGTTCATTTGAGCAGAGTGAGACTCCCTATCACTATTATCCTCTGTATCCGTTATTTGAAAAGAGTCGTGGAAATTATGCTAAGTACTGCCACCAGGCTCCCACAGTGTCATTGTTGGGCCTACTTTTACAGATAACCACGACATCATTTACTTTTTATCTCTAGAGTGTAACCTTTTGCTGGGCTTCAATCCTGATTTTGATAAGTGCGTTAATATAAACATATACATGCGAGTAATCTCTTATGATCAAGTAAAGTATAGTATTCTTATGATCACGTAAACTATTAACAAACTGAAATGGAATCAGGAGGTTCATCGCTTCAATCCAACATCGCTGAAGTTAAGAAAGCATTAAGGCTTTAACTAAGCGTTCTCTGTCACCCGTATTATGCACCATGTGAAAAGGGGACTCTGGTTGCTAAGTACTTACGAGACTTTGAATGCGAGAAATTCTTCGGAATCAAAGCCCAAGAAATCATCTTTAGAAAGATGAAAGAAGGGTGGATGAAGGTTACAGTCTGCCATGAGAACAGAAGCGTATTTCTCCATCTGTGGTACACAGTCTCGGTTATGATTTTTACGAAATTATAGCTATAAAGAAGAAATAGGGAGACATAAAAATGAGTAGAAAAAATCGAGCTTGTTGTTTCTAATTGGTTTGAAGTGATATTTGACTCAATTATTATGCGAACACCCTTCCTAAAAGCGTTTTAACTCTTTCTCCTGCTAACTTTCCTACTCCCATCGTTCATTTGCTCACGTTCTCAAACACAGTAGCCTACCATCTTTGTGGTTTTGCATGCTTCTGTAAGTTTTCTATAGCATTTATAGTATCCTCAGGTCATTACGATCGGCTGGCAAGATGTTCGCACCATCTTTCTTTCGTCGAGCTGATTCGAAAACCTCACCGAAAACTGCGAAGGTGGGATATCGCATTTTATTCTCTCTCTAAACCAACTAGACGGTCCTACAACTCATTTTCAATAACAGCTATCGCATGTAATGTTTTATTTAAAAAATTGTCCTATAATTTATCTCTTTCTAGATAATCCAGAACCCATCGTCTGTGACGCTGACCACGAAGTCGCGCATGAATCTTCCATTCCGTAGCGGGTACGTCTTCGTAATTTCCAACACGTTCGCTCTTCTCTTATTTTTCTGTCTTTCTTAAAGACGACGAGCTCCTCTGGCCGAATTTGAATCATCGGTGGTCGAAAACTCACCGGCCGTTGAAAATAATCCGTTGATATTGGAAAAGTGGAACAATAGTCCTCGAGGAACCCAAAGGTCAGCATAACTTTGCTTGTGAAGTATTTTGTTAATATTCTTCCCTGCTATAGTACCGCGCATGAACTTCAACAATGAAAAGATGTAGCATCTAGAAATCTTTATTGCTGAGAACAATTAAATTTTACCAGTTACGCCAATGATGCACTTGCAGTAGCGTAGACGAGCGTAGTTGTGTGTCTACGTAACATTTCAGGACTGAACCAACCCTGGCGCAGTCGCTTAGGCGGTGGGTCTAATAAGCCCAAAGTCTCAGGTGAACCCCTGGTGATGGAAAACGCATATTTTGCCTTCGAATTGGCAGAACTATGCACAGTTAAAAAAGCAGTTGGTTTTGGGTCTTGGAGTTTGATTTTTGGTAGTATTAATGACACGCTACTTTTGTAAGCTTATTTTTTGTTTATGAAAGCACGGCACATCATTGTTTAAGAACACCCCTCCCCCCATCCACGAGTAGGCTTGCCTAGTAAAAAATAATCAATCGAGAAGGTTTTCACTAATGTGGACGGACGTGGTCATGTGCCTGTTGAAAGCACAGCAGCCATAATTTTTAAGAGAAACTGTTTAAATTCAATATTGTCCACAATTCCTCAACTAAATCTCCTTCCGAAACTTGAAGGGTCCTCCGAGATTCTAATGGATTTTCTGCGCTAACATTACTTCTATGGAATACACTTACAAGCCATATTTCCTTCTTGAAATTATTTTAAGGACATGTTAAACACTTCTAGTGTGAACTCCATACATTCTGTGATAGAAAATTCGATAGCAGCCTCAGTGAATTGAGTTTCATCATGGTCATCATAATTTTCCGTATCCACCCCGTTCTCGGCGAGGACACTTCGCCGATTCACTATGTGACTGAGGCGATTGCAGGTATTCGGCGCACACAAACGTGTTCTCCGAGCCGATCGTGGAGGAGAGCGACGGCAACGCCAACGTCTGCCCGCCGGCCGACTTCACCATTCCCGTCCTCTCCAGTCAGTTATTGCTATGGTCATACCTGTTTTCTTCATCTAGTTTTTATCTCTATGGTTATTCCTTCATATATATATAAAATCTTGTTTTGAAACGTACGAGCATCATTGTTTGCTATTTGCTTACTTCTAATAGTTACAAATCCTGCATGGTCGCTGGCGTCTCCCACTGCATAGCACCGCTTTCTTATGTTTGATTACTATTTTCCGTTCTTACAGCTAATTGCTCAAGATATTCTATCAGTTATCCACTTCAATCACTTATTTCTTTAGTTAAATAGACAAAAGCTGAACACATGGTGAGTAGGTGCTAGCCGAAAGC
Organism: Angiostrongylus cantonensis; assembly: GCA_009735665.1. NCBI lineage: Eukaryota > Metazoa > Nematoda > Chromadorea > Rhabditida > Metastrongylidae > Angiostrongylus > Angiostrongylus cantonensis. The sequence continues at coordinate 1,399,038 of MQTX01000044.1, read as the reverse complement.
ACCGAGTTCTTCAATATGCTTGTTTAGATGTGCAATGCATGGTGTCTTCTGCCCTAACCAGGCATGAACCCGATCGCGGACTCATCGACGACGAGATAATGTGCGTGAACTCACCATCAGTTTTTCTTAGTTATTTCCTACTTTGACTTTTGAGATCTGCTAAAATACAGTACCCGACTAGTCTTAAGGGAAATTATGTCACAATTTCTTGTTATATTACATGAAAAACGCTACATCCGGTTTAGAGAAGTGATCCAACAAAGTCACTGTTTCAACAGTTTATCCCCTTTTTCCAAAACATTCCTAAATGTTTTTCCTGGAGAAGTCAAGTCTAGTTTTCTTAGGAGGGAATGAATTACCAAACTGCTGCACTGTCGAATTACATAGTAACCTGAGTCATCAATTGCAAATACTCTTAAGAACATGTCTTGTCGTTGTTGAACTTCCTTGAAGGTGTCTAAGACAATTTCTGAATATTTTTTGCAAGATCACTTATAAAACTCGTGCCCAATCAATAATAAGCGCTCTTCTGTTTGAATCCTGTAACGTTCCTCTGGGTTTTTTATAAGTCTCATGTTTCACACGCTCAATTTTCCTAGCACTGGCTCTATCCGGTCTCACCCGCAATATTTATCACAATATGTTAGACTTGCTTTTCTTTGAAGAGAAGCATTTCCGTTCAGGGATCAACCTATGTTGATCGGTGACACGTTCTCCCATTCGGAGTCGATCGACTGCCTCTCGGCCGTGAGAAGAATGGAGTTCGAGGCTGAGAAGGCCACTCTGATTTCCATTGACCGATCACTCGCCGACGATGACACCATGTGAGTTTGTGTACTTTTCAGGCAGCTGCTTTCTGCGCTTGTCAGATAGCCGGCGGATGTGAACACACATCAGATACTACGAATTTCGTTCCTGAAATGTGTTTCATATGAGCAATAAAACGTCCACGGTGGCTTTCACGGCTCTGCATGGTCACGGATCGTGCTTACACCGCTTGCACCATTTCTCTCCTCGATACCATCGCTACCACATCGTCGCATTAAAAATGAAAAATTTAGTTGTCCAAGAAATTTCCAGTGGCGGGTGTCACAGCCTGCAGTTGTTTAAGTTTTTTGAAGTACAGATATGCGCTAAGTCTAAATGACAACAGAGATAGTCATCAGCCGCCATTACTTGTTTTTATAGAAATGGTTATGCCCATTGAGTTATTCCATTTTCCCCTTTTCTAATTCGACTTATTCGTAGAATTCCACATCGGATTTGGTATTCCTTTTTATTTGTTTCATTTTATTTCATCCGTTTTCTCGTCTATTGTGCGGATCCTCGCACTTCTCACATTCGAACCTCGCATCCATTGTCCACGAAGATCCAACTTTAAGTGGCTTCGGTTGCTGCTTGAGGATCTCCGTTTCATCTTGAGTGTCGTTGAATGTTGATCGAGCAATTCTCCCTGGAGTCCTGAGATAGCCAAGCTGGAGCGTTCCCAATTGGATTGCAGAAAGTGATTTTTTTCCCAGACAAGTTCGGTACCAAAGGCTTCCTTAGTTGGCCCGGAGCGGAATCGAACTAGCACAATTCTCATAATGACAGACATCACTACCACTGTTCCATCCGCCCCACGATTTGATATTGATATCTAAGCTGTCTAAATCACCATACGTGTGAATTGGCAGGTAGATCGTTTTGCTAGCTGCTGACTATTCATTCCAGTTCGGATCGGCTATATACAATAAACTGATTGGAAGAGAAACATTAATACTGAGCTACTAATGCAAAAAAGATGAAACCAGTTCAGCAGACAACATAGATGTGGATCTGATCCGTAGAGCTCATAGGAATTATTGAACTAGATGAAACCGTCGTCTAACTGCAACTTCATAGTTGGCTTAATATGTTGCTATGAGGGGTGCCCTCACAATCATCGGAGGACGCTCGAGATAAGCGGGCGGTGCCGGTGAGAGCGTGAGTAGTCGTGGGGGGGCCGGCGAGACGACTACAGTTGTTATGGTGGGCCGCCCACTCCCGACCGTCGTTCGCACGTTCGGGTTCACCGCGTTCCTCACCTCGCTCACATTCCGCTCCATATTGACCCATTCCGTCATATCATCCTTTGCTGAAGAATGTTACGATAAGTGATGCTATGACAACAACAACAACACGATTCAAAATGAAACTTTCAGCTCTGTCCAGACATAAAAGCGACGATTAGCACACTCCGCACCACCCCTGATACCCCAAACATCGATTGTTGAGGATCCCTGAGCACGGTGATTCCAGCTGTAGCCATGCTATGCGGACTCAACGATTTCTTCCGATGTCTGTTGAGGTTTCGTATAAATTTCCACCTCGGTAGACTTGAATTTGTTTTAAATATATTCTACCTCTCTCTACTTCATCAACTTTCTTTTTTTCACACAAACAAAACCAAAAAAGCAGAAAAGGTTAGCGTTAGATTCTATTCAATGTTCTTCATGCTCAAAAATTCTCAAGGACCAAACTTCTCGAGGATGTCATTGATTGTCTTCGTCGAAATCGATTGCTGGTAATGGGAGACCAGATGCGGCGATGTTAGAATTGCTTTTGCCGTAGAGCCAGTGGGGACATCCCTTACCAAAGAATGCGATCTTGTTCTAAACCAGTTCTACAGCCGCATAACTGTAGTTGCCTCAAGCACGACGTTTATATCTTGATAACCGCTCGCAATATCCTTTTTGCCAGGACAATGTTCCATTTTCACTCGACTTCTAATCTGATCCTGGTTTGAATATTCGGGTAAGACGGGCTCGATTTATTCGGTAATTTCCGCATAGTACTTGCTTTCTTGCACTTTTCATTCGAAATATTAACTTTGGTTTGAGGTTTTCCTTACTATATTGCTATGGGTCCCCTGCAATGATCCTGGGCATCCATCTGTCTGGAGGGCTTTTCGTCATTTCCTTGAGATTTATGTTCCGTTCCTCCCATTTTTGCTAAAGTATCCTCATAGACAGCCATCATACGCTGCATAGCTTTCATTATTGATAACTCAGTTTTCTTTTTAGTCAGCCGGAATTTCATCGTATTGAGGTTTCAACTGGTAATAATCCTTTCATCAAATGGGAAATATAAGAAAATTTCATCGAACCGTTCTGGATTAAACTTTTAATCTGCCTACTTCTTAAGAGTGCTCAATTCTTTCATTTTTTGCATAATCGTGCCAGTTTTGATTACGAAACCTGACTTTCTTATCTTTTCAGCTGATAGAACGTTTGTTTTTGTCGGTTGCGCTTTAGGAGGGCTGATAACTCTCCTGACACAACAGGATTATTTCATGGGTTCCTCAACGAATAGCTTGATTGTTCAAATTCATTTTTCAAGTGAACTATTTGAAACCTTCGACGTCAATCTGCCTCGTGAGAAAAGACATTTTCTGTGAGAGAAAGCATATGTTACTAACTCTTCCGGGCGTGAGAGCTAATTCTGAGACTAGAACCAGCGATCAAGTAGTGATCATACTAGAATTTAAAGTTATAAAAACTATTTCGTATCTTTGAAAAATACTGTGACCCTAGTCTTATTTCCCATTTGATGAAAGGATTATTACCAGTTGAAACCTCAAGTTAAAACCCTGAAATTTCCCCCAAAATCTGCGCGCTACTCATTAGGTGCCAAGACGATCCTTGAAAAGCAATAAACCTAACTTTTCAAACATTTTCGTCGATGATTCCTTCTTTTTCGTTGGTAATCGATTCATTTCAGACCTCGACGAACCTTCGACAACGGACATGCACACGGATCCACAGTGACGTGAGTCGGAGATTTTCCTGCCGCCTACTATTTTTTAAACAATTTTGAAAAAAAAATCAACAACTTGGTTACATTTTTTCTCATTGTAGGAAAAAAGGTGAGGAATATTCTTCCTCACCTGAAAGGTAGGTAGACAATGTTTGAGTTTAGAAATAAATCTCTCCAAATTTCTCATGTATCCGTCTTTTTTAAAAATCCTTTTCTGTGCCAAACTTTACAGCGCTAATGACCGAAGTGTTGAATTCTTTTGGACAACTTGCAAGATTAATTTTCCAGTGACATTTTACTTGTCCAATATGGAACCTACTATCGCAGTTGGTAGCGAAATATAGGCCTTCGAGTCAGTTCTCGACACCGAATAACCACCAGCTTTAAGCAGAATGCTCGACTTCGTGAGAAGACGCCCCGCGAGACTTTTCGTAGTTGACACAGGGCAACCCTTCGACGTTCAAACTTGGGATTAAATCTTTATATACATAAAGATAACAACAATACAACAGGAATAACGATGGAAGAATGCTGGCGTAAGAATCAGGCAATGAAGTCGAACGTAAGACTCGATAGAAGCTGCAAAGCCACTCCCCCCTCACCTCCAAAAGAGGGCGGTGCTAGCCGTGCATGGTTACGTCTAAGCGAGCCATTGGTGGTAGGGTCAAGTCCCGGGTCGCGGGGTCCATTCCCCAAGCAATGAGACGTACCCAGCAGCATGCCCGGTGGTGTGACCGATGGCCACGAGATGCGGTGTCTAGTGCGAAATATAACTTTGATGAAGCTGAGATATTTGCAAAACTCTGGACCGCAGGTGTCTATGGTGGGGAACGAACGCGCTATTGTCCTTTCCGGGGAGCAACGCGCTCACCCCCACACCATGCGGGTCCTGCCTTTCACCTGTCTCTCAGCTAGTTCTATCGATCTTTTGCCATCAGCAATCACCCAACAGCGGGATTGATCTGGGGAGCACAAATCGGCAATGAACCCAGTTATGCTGAGGCCTTAGTTATAATCACAATCTTAACCGTTTTTGTTTACTACCTACTCTTTTTAATGGCAGGGTATATTGCAAAATATAACTTTAATGAAGCTGAGATATTTGCAAAACTCTGGACCGCAGGTGTTTATGGTGGGGAACGAACGCGCTATTGTCCTTTCTGGTGAGTAACGCGTTCGTTAGAATCTTGGAAATCAAGGAAGATTGGAGTGGGAACAGCTATCAATCGAGTGGTTACCCTGCCACTAAAAAGAGTAGGCAGTTAACAAAAACGGTTAAGGCTGTGTATAGTGTGGCATTGTGACAAGGGCCGTCTCCATCGACCCATTGAATGCGTCTGCTAGGTAGATATAGAATTCACTATTTGGTAGAGAAATTCTCTATACGAAGTTCCTTAGGATGGGATCGAAATACTTACGTACTACGATATTTGCCAAGCAACTTGAGAAACAGTAGATATGATCCTTGCTACAGAAACTTGCAACAATAGGAAAAAATAACTATTCCGGCGATAGTTGCTATACCTACGTCTTCAATTTGCTTTATGGCTTCGATTCTATTCCTAATGGTCGAAGATATTCGTCATTCTAGAATTGGTTACGAGTGGATAGAACTATGATCTAGAGATGAAACACTCACATATTCACCACCTGGTGTCGTGAATCGTCTTCACATGCCTATTCACATTCTTATGAGTAACTAGACTGATCCAGAATTTAGCAAAGAAGTTCAGCGTGATTTTGTTCTCTGTTCTTTACCTCTTTTGTTGCTTAACAAGGTGTCAAATCATTGGTCATTTTCGAGTCTGCGATGCGGAGAGAAAGAGAACTGCAATATAATGCAAACATATTCTGTCGTTCTGCTGCTGTTTGCAGTCACGGCCGAGGTCGGCGAGTTATTTGATGACCTCGAACTTCGCCACCATCTGGCTGCGTTCTCTAGCAGAATCCACGTGGAGGTTGTACAATAATACAGTGGTGCGCTTTCAAGCACTAGTATGCGTGATAGTATCACTGAGTTTAAGCGGAAGGTTGAACCCACCCAGGCACAACGGCGACGACAGTGAGTCCTTCAACCCTCCATTTTAGACCTAGGCCAATCTTATGCAGTCCTTCATGTGATGCATAATATTCTGTGCAGAATATACATACTCCTGAGTCGACTGAGTCGATTGCTCTTCGCAAGCAATTCCACATGGTATCATCGTAACTCCGCGATTATTACGTAAGCACTCTTACAAAATGAACGCCATTATCGCGGTGAGATTAGTCGGTACTGCAAACTTAATCTTTTTTTAGTATTAGTATTACTAACATATCCAATCAATTTTCGGCCATGTCAGGTTTTGACGTCGTTGCTGCAGTGGTCGATTTTTATTGGATGGTCATATATGTCGACATCAATACATGGACTTTTACATATCATCGTTGAAATCTTTATCAGCATAAATTGACGGATCTTCGAAATCTCTAAGGCTTTTCAGATGCGCCGCCACGGTATTCACTGCACCACCACCTGCTTACTGTAGGGCTATCAAGGAAGGGTTGAACGAGGTGGAGGACATCCGTAGCCAGCTCGAGAAGCTTCAACGCCTTGTCGCTCAGGTCAGATATGCTTTGATTTTTCAGTTACAACAACTTAGAGATTCTGGAGACTTTCCTTTTCTTCCTGTAATCGGAATAGTTTTTTTAAAGTTTAAACGGGTAAAAAGTAAGTGGTTTTTCTTCGAAATAACCGGTGATACAAACTATTTTTTCCCCGTGCTTTTAGATTTCAGTGTTCTATAAGTTTCCATCTCATTTCATATATGGGTTCGACAATGTAGGAGCCACGACCTCTTTGTATCTGTGTATTTTGTAAACGTCAGAACTGAAAACTAATCCACACGAAGTTCAGGAAACGCGCGGTACGGAGATGGAAAGACTGATTCGCGAGAACGAGGCGCTTCGCCGTGAGTTGCACGAGAAGAATGAGCTGATTGCCAGTCTTCGTCTGCAGATCGCCAGTCAGCGGTCTTGACTTCTCCTTCGCAGTTCGCGCTCACCGAACGTTCTTTTCCCCATTGAGCGATTGCCTCCGTTGTTTTCTACTGCTGAACCAGTTCTCTGATTACGGTATTCCAAGAATTTTCGTGCTTGTAAATCTTTCTAAGGTACCGTACGATCGTTTGGCACAATCCGTTATCGCCTGCTTAGTGGTATTGTTTTATCTGGCTCGGTTTCCAGCAGACAAAAGATTGAATCTATGCAGATTCTGCTGGTGAATCTTCGTTAGGGTTTCGTGTGGTTGTTTATTTATGCGACTTATTTGCTCCTACAAGCTAAGCGTGGAAATCTTTCCGTTCATTGATCTCATCGCGTCCACATGAGAAGAATATCGATCTCTGGGTATTTGTGATTACATAGTTTCTGTGTTAGTAGTTTTCAGTCTTGTACCATTGTTAGTGCCCTAGGAAACATTTTTACCGGTGGATGTTTCGATTTCGCTTTTCTGTATACTGCATCTCAAAGAAAAATGCTGAAACAGAATAAACTACATGTTGTTCATCATTTTTTACTTACACTCTTCTGTTTTTTTTTTTTTAATGGCAGCGTATTAACCTCAACGGTGCTGAGATATTTGCAAAACTCTGTACCGCTGCTGTTTGGGGTGGGGACTGAATATTACCTTTTCCGAGAGCTAACACGTTCACCACCAGACCATGTTAGTGGGTCGTTTCGCCTGTCTCTCAGTCGCCTTATCGACCTATTGGCGTTATCAGCAATCACCCGTCAACGGGATTGATCTGGGGAGCACAAATCGGCATGAACCCAGTTAAGCTGGAGCTGAAGACATAAATCACAATGTCGTTAATTCTTATGTACTGCCTAATTTTTCAAAAATTTTTTGATGGCAGGGTATACATGTCGTTTGTAAAGTGGAAAACACCATCATTGAGAGAAGGAACGAGAGATTTGAGGATAAACTTATTTGAACGGCCTTTTGCGATCACTGCATCCTAACCACTGATTTTTCCACTATTCCATGAAAAAAGTGAAAGCAAAGGTGAAAGAAATTTGTTAGACGACGAAACCAAACGGCTTGCGAACCGGCTTTTCTTAGTTGAACAATCGTTTGGCATTATCAAGTTTTTAGGGATGGTACTTACTTGAAGACTGTATTCCTTGTTCTAAACATGCTTTAACACTTTGCCGACTGTAGAGGCTCTTGCATAGCTGTTGAAAATTTCATTTTGTAACTAATGCACATTGGGGAAGGCTGTAAACATCATCAACAACAGCATCAACAACAACAACAACATTAACAACAACAACATCAACAGCAACACTAACATCATCATCAACAACAGCATCATCAACAACAACAACATCATCAACAACATCATCAACAACAAAAACAATATCAACAACAACAGCAACATCAACAACAACAACATCATCAACAACAAAAACAATATCAACAACAACAACAGCAACATCATCAACAACAACAACATCATCATCAAAAACAATGACATCAACAACAACAACAACACCAACAACAACAACATCATCAACAACATCAACATCGACAACAACAGCATCAACATCAACAACAACAACAATGACAACTTATACCAACCTCGTCCAACTTACACCAATCCCAACAAGTGTAGTTCATAAGAACATATAAATAAATTTCCATTTCATAAAACATAACTCAGTATGAACTGAAAGTACGTATTATCCATAGACGGAGCATGCTCATCATGTTAGTAATATCATGACAAGGAATAATGCGAGCTGTGTAGCAACAACCATATATTAATAACACTGCTATAACAGTAACAATGTTTTTATCAGTCGTTTGTCAATCAGAAGGTCAGTGACTCTCCGATCGCAGCCTTCATAGCGAATGCTACCGATAGGTTTTAGTTGTGGTTCTGCTGCCAGCCTGACGTTGAATGAAATACAGTCTTACAGGATTCGTTCCAGAAAGTGCCGATCAAGCGCGTGATGTTGGCCCATCCGTTCTTCGATACCGTTGTGTATGAGCCGAGTTTCTAAGTTTAACCACCGACGAAGGTGTAGATATCTTTTCTCATTTGGATAAATCAGGATACGTCCACCATGATGGTCTTGATTGGGCGTTCGAAAGCACTGACCACCTAATTACGTAGCGAATAGATTTCGAGGAATCACATTAGGACACAAAAGAAAGTAAAGCTAAGGAAGCAGAAGTGTTATTTCCTTCACTACATCTTCGAAGTTCTTGCACGCTGTCTTAGGCCACTTGCTTCATTACTAATGGCTAGTGTTACGAGAAACTATCTCATCAGAAAGCCAACTGATGTTGCTGCTAGTCATTGGCCCTTACTCTCATATTGTTTTATTTTAGTTTTCGTCTGCGTTTTTCAAGGGTGATATGGAGTGAAATTGCCAAAAGAGTCTCGTGTTGCTGAAGCTGTGTCGGTGAAGATCGTCATGGGAAGACGGAATTCTTGTTGTGAAATTCCTGCATGTTTTGATAAAGGACCTTTCTACAGTTGTTAGATGTCATGTAGTTATTATACAAGCAAACTTCTGCAGCTACTTCCTTCTAAAAGAAATCCAACGTTTTCTGTAATTGATGAAAGCCAGACATTGGGCCATCTTTTGTTAGCCAAACCATTCTATTGAGCTTCTGCTTGATTTTGCTGCGCAACAATTAACACTTTTTTTGGCGGTGTGGCATATCAAGTCCATAAATTCCAAACATCTCCGACGACACACCAACATAGCTGTAATGCAAAGGTAGGTTAGCATGTCATGAAAAAGACTGGTGTAGAACACGTGGGTTACACTGCCTTCTTGGACAGTCTTGTATACTGCCCAAGATCACGCCTGATAATGAGGCAATCCTCCTTGCGGTTCATTTTCGGATTCTTGGAATTAATCCAGAATGCCTCGAAAATTTTACGCGCTTGTGTTCTCGATTCTTGCGCGAGGATCGTAACCTCTACTTCAAAATCTTCTCCGTTATGTCTTTGCATCCTATGCGCGCCTAGTGGGGTATTTGGTTTACGTTTGCCAACTAGGTGTTCTCTTATGCGAACACAAAACACGTCTGCTCGTTTCGCTAATGTACTCGTCTCCACACGCTTTAAAGGAGATCGGATAAACTGTACCCGAGCTCATGCAATCACCGTCCCCACCATTCGGGCAAATTATGCAATTTTGCTTTGCACATAGACGATCATATAGGCAGTTATGAACTAGCTGGCTTCTTAGATTACTTGGCGGAATTTCATTTATCGTTACCGAATTCTCCAGACCGGCCCTTCTTAAACAGCGTTTTATAGCTGCACTTGCTTCATTTGAAATGAAGGACAAGATAAACGGAACTTTTTTATCACTAGAGCTGTCGTTTGGGGACCTAGGATTTTCTCTACACCTATACCGAGCTACAGTTTCATAGCCATTATAGATGGCTATTTGTCGTGCCAAGTTCCAGGATTCCATTCTCTGCTCTCTTCCCGTGCACATGTTGGTTGCTGTTCGACACATGTTTCTTACAAGCGCCCTTTTCGTGTGAGAGGGGTGAGAGGAGTGGTAATGGACCAAGATGTTTTTACTACTTGGCTTTCGGTACCACTTCGTACTTCGTAATTCTCTGAGTGTCAAATTCTTGAATTCCCTGTGTTGTGGAGGTGCTGGATATGTCGTTCGCATTGATCATCGACATCGCTTGTAAAGGGTGTCTTCTTAAAAGCCCGCAAAAAAAATGGGGAAAAAATCTTTAATTGGAAGTGGCTTTGTGAGTTTCTCCTTCAGATTCAGCAGTTTTCCCTCTTTTAGACGAAAACAGTTTTACCACAACGATGCTGAGATATTCACAAAATTTGAACATCGCCAGATCGAACCACGATTTTCCTTTCCGGGAGCTCTCAGATTACACGCAGCGCCACTGAGGCCAGTGCTTTGCGTTTCCCACATCTAGTTTTCTACTTAACGCTGCCATCAGCTATCACTCGTCGGCGGGATTGATCAGGGATCACAAATCGGCATTGAACCAAGTTAAGTAGAGGTTGTAGTCGATACCACAATGTTAACCTTTTATTTGTTCCTTACTATAGTTAACACTGTGGAAGCAATATTGTCGAAAAGAGCGGTCCTCTTATTTACTTTGAAACCACGACAACATCTGTTGAGTAGAATGTTGCATTTATCATAATATAGCAAATTCCGTTGTGGTTCTCTTCTTCAGGAAACGTTTGCTGCATGCTGTTAGTTGAAGATCACCTCTCGATTTCAATTTTGCAGGTTGGTCGCTTAACTTGTTGTATGAATTCTGCGGATGGAACGATGTCACCACTCAACTTCATTCTATGATAGAATTCTTCCTATTAACATCGCTGCCCTGACTTTCAATGAAAGGTCGATTTCTTCATAAATCCGATAAAATTTGACCTAAGTGCACTTTGCTTTATAGATGATTTACGAATTTTAGGCACTGTGATGACCAAATTGCTGCCTCTCGTGCTCTGCTTTCCCATTCCAATCTTCATTCGTTTTTAGATTTAATGATTTAAAAGATTTAGTGAATTAATTCTAACTCGCCTCTGTTAGTGTCATTCGGTTTCCATTTTTGAAGTATTGAAGTCTTGACTGCAAATTTAGAGGTAAGAATCACGACGAATTCTGTCATACAGAGTTAAAACATCGCATTTACGTGATTCTTTGGTGACATTTGTCACGCTTTGAAGGCATCATTCTTGCTTTATGGCGTTTCTAGAGGACTGTGAAGGAAGGCTGTTCGCCCGCCTACGTGGCTAAACAAGGTGACAAAGTTTATATTAGTTGAATATTAAGCCTTTGCGAAGTTTAACCATGCTTTTCTTCCTTTCTCGTTATCCCTGTTCTACATTGGCAAAGGCAGTATGGTCCAAAGAGTCGCCTTCATTGAAACACCTTTGTAAACTTAGACTAAGAATTGTCATGAAATAGCCAAATTGCATCACGATCTCTGTGCTGTTCTGTACAGCGGTTGATGTTGACGATGTGCTTTCATTCCCAGGAAGTCATGTTCCGCTGTTCATGTAAAGCGAGAAGATTTGAGACCGTTATGGTAAAATCTTCGCCGAATTGGGGTTCTTAGCTGTCAGAAAGCCAGAAGATTCAAAAAATTTCTTCCACTGAAATATTTTTTTAAAAGAATCTTTACCTTTATGTCCAATCGAGATCCTTTCAGAAAATGTCACGATGATCCTGATCAACCAGGATTTCATCTATGCCAACTTTCACGAAGCGGTCTTGTGTGAACCCAATGGGTTCAAGATTACTTTGTGGATAAACCATAAACCTAAGGTGCCCCTAAATAGTTACATGAAAAAAGCTAAGTACAGCTTTAAACTCGCATGCTCCAGATTTTTCCTGTGTAAAGCGTCCTTACTAAACGTACGCGACCGTCCACATCAAAACATCCTTTCTCAGCTCGCTACTCTCTTGTCCAAGCACTTTAACTGTAACACTTGAACTCGTCCATTAGACAGTGTTATCTAGCTACCAAAACGCAATGCTGACTTTCCCGGCCATTTTTAGTGCCTAATTCAGGAAGGTGCTCATGGCGTCCGTACTCTTGATATAGAATGAATGTTCCATATCATCCCTTAGTGGAACACAATCAATTCGTTTCATTCCATTCCATAGCATTTTGATTGGAATGAATTATAGATTGTGAAGAAGAGCTCCAACGTGATGATCGTTTCCAGTTTCGTGAACGTCTTTCATCTTATGTAGTGAAACCGGCTTCACGATTGCCTTATTCATAGGTATGCTATTTTTGTGGAAGAGAGTTCATGCAGGCAATTTCTTTGGCTACTCGTTAGATTTCATAGCTTGCCCCTTTTAGTTCCCGCTCCTCCTGCTTCATAGCCTGACCACCAAACAGTTTCCCATCAAAAGAAGGGTACGTCGATCTTTGAAAATGGGAATTGAGATATTTGAAAGAAGATGCATTGATCCGCATAAAACGTTTATTTATAGGATGACATAGAGATTGGGATTGGAACAACAATCATAGGTGAATGTTCACATCGTGTTATTGAACGAACGCTCGTCGTTGTATTGTGGCCGATGAAATATTGGAGCGCTCCTTCGAAAAAATGAACTTCTTAGTGGAAATCGAATCAAGCACAACAGAACCAAGAGATCCATCTACGGCTGGAAAATGTAGCCTTCGGCTGGTTTTTAGACACGATCTTTTATGGAGACACTACCACATCAATGAGGGAGATTCTAATTACATAGTAATTGTTTATTTGCTCCTATCTTACAATATTACCCGCACTTAAATATGTAGAGACTCTTCTCGATATGTCATGCGAATCCCAGCATTATTTCTATGTTTCATTAACTTTTATTCGGCTAAGTTTCGACGTCTTTGCCTACATCAGAGCCGATGATCTGAGTCGATGGTCCACAGTTATGTTATAACCACAATATCACCCACATTTTCTGTAGTCGAGTCGATTCAGCAACAGAAACCAACATGAAAGAAATTTACATTTGTTCCTCGTATGCGCATTCCAGTGTTTACGCTTGTTCGGTGGGCACAGTGTTCATGACACTTCGTTTGACGAGACTGTACAGTACGTGTAGCGCATCGCTTAGAGATGCTCTGCAATATAAACTGATCGCTTTCTTGTTTATGGCCTCTTGATGCCACGAGCTCACCAATTTTTCTATCACTACAAAGTCTCCAGATTAGTACCAGGCTTGTATGAGAGCATAGCCGCGCTGACCCGACAGCTCACCGCGAATCCTTCTTTACGTCATATATGCATTCAGTCATCTTTCATGATACTTATTGAAGTCGAATGAGTGGCATATGTTTTACGGGCAGATCAACACCGACAGCTTTATTCTTTATATTTTGGCGAGGTGGTTCCCAAAGGTTTGCTTCCATCAGGCGTTTGCACAGAGGCTAGCAATATTCCCTGTAAGTTTGCTGAAGCTTTAGCAAAGACTTGATGCCCATTAAATCAATACACTTGCGTTTCTAAGCAACCTACATGGTTTTTGATTCCCATATTCTTCACCTACAACAGCAGGTCTGGCGAGATTGCTAAAGAATATCTTACGTTGTTCTACACTTTAACCAAATCCTACTTTCGAGCGATATTAAAGACGTTGGTGACAATGTATGAACAAGGCCTTTTAGACAGGGGCAAAGTCCTTCGCTGGTTTATTTAAAATGTCATCAGTAATCGCAAGGACAAACATTTTAAAAGTTAACAACAACGGATTGCTACCGACTTCACATTCTGAGGGATGCAATTTCCTAGCTACAGTGAGAAACGACGGTGACCACGCACATCGAAGATATTTATTTGGCTACAGTGAATTCTTCATGGATACCGAAGACCAACTTTGAACTAACCTCGGCATTGATCGAACAATTTATTACATTCTTGTTGAGCAAACTCGAAACATTATTTTATTTCTTATTTACAAACAAAGCTGACGTTTCGGCGGAATTCGCCATCCTCAGAACCTGGAAAGGTCAAGTTGACCGCATCCTACCTAATCATACAGCTCTATAACCAAACAGAGAAAGTGCTAAACCAAGGTTTAAATCACTTTGGAAGCAGAATAGCTTCCTTGCATATTCATTGCTTTCTGTGAGTCTTCCACTGAAGATGCCACATGGAGACCAACCGCACAGAGCTTACATGGAAGCGTAACGTACACCTCACATTAAAGTAACAGTTTTAAGCACTGTTATACATCACGTGTGCTTATGAGGCATTCCTCTTTTGGAATGCAAAGTGGTCTACCCGTTTCCACAATGTATTTGTTCCCGCACGCTTTACAAGAGATGAGATAAATTGTACCCGAACTCACGCTACCACTGTCTCTACCTTTAAGGAAAATTATTCAATTTTCCGTTGTATGTAGACGGTCATACAGGTCGTTGCGAATTAGCTGACGACTTACAGTGCTTGGTGGCATTTCAGTTACTGCTACCGAATTCTCTTGACCAGCCTTTTTTAAGCAACGTTTCATAGCAAGACTTATCTCATTTGAAATGAAGGGCAGGGCAAACGAAACCTCATTATTGCTATGGTTATCGGTTAAGGGCCTGGGTTTATCTCTACCCCTATCCCGAGGAGCTGCAGCTTCGCAATCATTAGAAATGGCTATTTGCCGCGCCAAGCTCTGGGACTCTTCCTTCTGCTCACTTCTTGTGCACACGCTGGTTGCTGTTCGAAACGTGTTTCTTACAAGCGTCCTTTTTATGTGTGAAGGGTGGAAGGAGGAGCGTTTTCACAACTTGGCTTTCGATGTCATTTCGTAATGTAGCCGTTTTCCGATCGTTCAATTTGGACGTGCAGTAGTGGAAGCCAATTTCCTTTCGGTTCCTCTCGGATAAACTTAATGTACTCTGACTGTTTACTCAACAACTTAAAACACTTGTTCATTTCATATTATGCTGAGCAAACGACAAAGCAATCATCTATATATCTACAGCAGAGTAATGGCCGGAGATCGGTTACTGGTGCCTCCACCTTTGACATAAATGTGATGGCTTTGTGCAAGTCATTGTCCCATTGCCAACTCTCTCATTTGTGCGTAATGCCTCCTAGACAACTAGAAGACTGAGCAGTTCAAGCACTCCTTTAAAACTGTCTTCAACTGCTGAACCGTGAAGCCATACATGTTTATTCATCCCTCACGTTGTATAAGGAGTTCTACAGGGCCAGATTGATCCGAGTCGATTCAATATCCTTGATGAATGATATTACGATTCCTCGAAATTTATGATGAGAACAATGAAGCCTATTTATTTATATGATCTTATAAACTGGTTTTGTTGAGCTGAAGCGAGGTTGATACAAGTTTTCGTTATCGTTGCTGTCGGTGTTGTTAATCGATGACTGACGTTTCAGCTATTTCGCCTTCCTCAGTGTCTCGCCTCCCACTTCCCAGTTGGAGTTCTACTCGTGAAAGCGCGAATGGGACTGTAACAGCATGGCTGTGAGGAAGGCCAAATCGCCAAAGCGTCACCCATCGACCAATAGAAACGACAGCGACAACAACAACGACGACGTCAATGAAAACTTATACCAACCTAGCATCAGTTCAACAAGATCAGTTTATAAGATCGTACAAATAAATATATCAAGTATTTATGCCGAAATTTATAAAAACTCGGCCTTTCGATTTATTAAGACAGTGAGGCTTAGCTTGGTCAACCCATATGTGCCAATGTTTTCTTGTCACAGTTATTGTTTGCTGGGTGAAAAAATCTTTACCAAGATATGTATTCTTTCTTTGATGAGCTTACACGAGGTTGATAATGATATTTATTATCGGCTAACGTTTCGACGTCTTCGTCTTCGTCAGAGCCGATGATCCGAATCGATGGTCCACGCTTGTTATTCGTCTCGATGTGGCGGCTTCGCCTTCGTGTCGAGTCAAGTCTTCCTCAGCGGTCCATCTCCTCGAATGAGGGACACTCATTCAATGATGCCCTTTCAGTGATCATCGGCTCTGACGAAGACGAAGACGTCGAAACGTTAGCCGATAATAAATATTATTATCACCCTCGTATAAGCTTATCAAAGAAAGAATACATATTGATTAAGCACACCGAGGTTCAAGGAAAGTCGGTTTCGAAGTATTTACCAAGATAGTTGGACCTACTCAAAACTAATCTTGACGTTAAGTTTCAGAAACAGAAGTAGATGAATCTCTTAATGTGTGATTTTTGTGAAGTGACAATATCAAAGCATCAGGCATGAAAGACCAAGAGTGATTAAATTGCGTCGTGAAGGCTACACAGCGCATGTCCTCTTCAACGACAGACGACAATCTAAGGAATATACATTCGTGTTAAGAAGCAGATAGCCTCGAGCTGTGGTGTCCTTGTCTCCGTTACCTTTCTCGTAGATAAAACCGTTTTCATTCGTTGAACGGAGAGAGCCCTCACCGGTGTGCAGATTTGGTCCACTGAAAAGCTTTCATAGCCGCTTTCCCACTCTGAAGCAGACCGGCGACAACAAAACCAGGGCGCCCTATTCGAAAAGTGCGATACAGTTCGTATCACACAAGATGTTTACCAAATGGGAAATGCGAGCAACAAATGCGGATAGAGACTTCGTCTCTACCAACTGGAGTCACTGGTTCACTAACGGGACTACCTGAACAACAGCGCTACTGGAATGTTCAATTATAGCTGTCTCGATATGATAAAAAGCTGCTGCTTTAGGATGTTCTTCGTAGAAGATCATGCAAAAGCATGCTTCTTTTTCACGACATGAGGTGATCACGGCGTAGGATGTGGCAATCAGAACGTTT
The DNA here is from genome assembly GCA_009735665.1 of Angiostrongylus cantonensis. NCBI lineage: Eukaryota > Metazoa > Nematoda > Chromadorea > Rhabditida > Metastrongylidae > Angiostrongylus > Angiostrongylus cantonensis. The sequence continues at coordinate 1,381,941 of MQTX01000044.1, read as the reverse complement.
CATCACTATTTCTTGCTGCATCTTGCAAGAACTTGTATCAAGTAGAGTGTGTTGTTTAATTTGTGTTGTAGGTGCTCCTCTTCTTTCGGTCTTCGACAAGGAACTTTTTTAGGTGCCGCAGGTCGGATTTTCAAACTTGGATAGTTCAACCATTTATACATACAATACTCATATTACGGTCACGAATAAAGTTAAAAATGCGTATACAGCAAAATGGAAAGCAAATTAGTCCACTGGGCAGAAGCAGTGCACATAAAAAATTGCACTAACGAGGATGTAAAGCATTACGCACGAGATTTGTTGGGGTGTGAAAGCGTAAATCGAAATACTGTTTATGTAACAATACTAGTATAACTACAGCAGCGTAAACATTTGTGTGATCGCTATGCGAGAATGACGTAGCGGTAAGGTTGTGCTAGCGATGAGAAAGGAGATTCTGCTGAATGGCAAAGTATTAAACGGGATAACGAAATGAGTCGATGGGGTAGTGGTAACTTTCCGAGAGTACCCATGCCGAGTGCAAGTATTCAAGACAGTTACTAGGTTAACAAGGCATAGCGGTTACACGAGGATTGACGATAACTTTAATATATTGGTAATGGAAGAGCGTGAAACTTATGGCTATTATAGGTTAAATAAATTAAAGGAGATATGAAAGAAGAACGTTAAGCGGAAGAGGAAAGTGATGAGAAAAGACGATGACGATTCTTACGTGTCGCCTACAGGCAAGTGGCATTGCTACGGAGTGTAACTAACATCCGGGGAATGGTGACAGTCGCAGGGTCGAACCATCCTGCGATGTTGCCATCCCCGGTAGCGCGCTCGGTGCTTAAGAAGATTCAATGCAGTGTAGGTACACGGGCCTTCTGCCACTTGAGATACAACAGATTTTGTATGACAGAGATAATTATTGTAAAGACAAATACATAATTAAAAAAAGACACGTTAAGATGAAAAGCAGGCAATATTTTTCGTTAAATATTCTCCGCATAGAAGCTTGTATTCAACATTTTGTCCCTAATTTAACAACACTGATATTGATACTTGAATGACCCGTCCTCATTGGTTGTGTGGGCCCCAGCATAATCTCCATTGTTCGGAGATTTGCTGGTTAAGCCATTGTGGTTCTCTGGAATCCCGAGGTCAACCTAATTTAACAACATTAATCCAATAAAAGTCACAAAATTGCCAAAGGTATTCACGTTGTCGCATGCCTAATATTAGCTGAACGTCAAATTGTTCTTTTTCCAGAAAAAAATGGCATTTGTATAATGCAAAACCTGGTACTTGAAGAAAGCTTACAAAGTGATCTATGGATTCGACCAATCATTCTTTCGTTGATATATTTGTTTATATGATCTTATAAACAGATCTTCTTTAGCTGATGCGAGGTTGCTATAGGTCTTCGTTGTCGCTGTCGTTGTTGTTGGTGTTGTTGGTCGATGGCTGACGTTTTGGCGATTTTGCCTTCATCAGAGCTTGGATGTATTTTATATTAGAATACTTTAATTATTTGGTGGAAAAAAGGCTAAAGTATTAATAAAGATTAAAATTTTAAAATAGATGGTGGGTTAGGATGCTACGATCAAATGTAGGTCTACACCGTATTGAACAAAGAGGCTACTCACCGCGATGTTATGAGTGGAACTGGCCCACGCGTTGTTCACGTGGGGTCAGCGAGGCACACCCAGGATTCAAAATATCATTTTGGAATAGGGCGCCAGGTCACGCGTAATTGTGAGCCATTCGTCTTTCCGGTTCATCTTTGGACTTTTAAAATTTATCCAAAACGCCTCAAGAGTTCAAGTTTATATAAAATACGTCCAGCCTCTGAGGAATTCGAAACCGCCGAAATGTTAGTCATCGAACAATAACACCAACAACAACGACAACGACAGCAACGAGCTATACCAACCTCGCATCAGCTAAAGAAGATCAGTTTATACGATCGACGTGAATCAACTTGATGCTACTTGAAATGCTCGGAGTATTCGGGCTGTCTGTGTATTGTAATTAGACTTTCCCCTGTGCTAAATTTTACCACGAATCCCACGCTGCCCTATTTCAAGACAAGCTAAGAACTCAAAACGCCTAACAAACCTCTCGCTCTTGACAATGACCTACTGAGCAGTAGCAACAACCTGGTAGCAATCGTTTCTATGTTAATGAGAAATGAAACGATCGCATCATATGCAGACTCTTAAGACATGGATCACCATAAAAAGCGGGACATTGCCGTAATGAAGGAACCAACATTCAAGAAGGTCTTGTCCGTTGAAACAAAAAGGTGAAAACCTTGCAGACTTAATAAAAGTGTTCCAGCGGAAATCATTTTTGGCGTAGGCTTCCTTTTCTTGTGCCAATGTGTGATCCACTTTGTGGAGTTTCAATGTTGGCACGTTTAGGCCTGCTTTCTTTCCGCATAGGTTACTCGCCAGGAGGCGGATAGCACAGTGGTAGTTGTCGGTCATCACGAGCATGATGCCATTATTGCGGTTTCCCATGACGCCTCTTGCTAATATCTAGTCGAAGGTTCAGTTTATGCTACAAAGCATGTAAATCCTCTGTTCGTCCACCTTTAGCAGTTCGAAAACATTTCCATCTACAATGCACAGATTGGTAGTTTTTGTTCATTAGTTAGCGCCCACTTGTTATGTGGACTAGGTTTATGGATATCTTCCTGAGAAATTTATCAGTGGAACATAAATGAAAGAGCACAAATGACACTACGCTTCCATGTGAATTCTGTGCGGTTGGTCTCCACGCGACATACCCAGTGGAGTCCTTATAGAACGCGGCTCTGAGGAAGGCGAAGTCCGCCGAAACGTCAGTGTATTCGTGAATAAAGGATATAAATAACACCTCGCGTTTGCTCAACAACAATACGAAGAACACAAATAAATTTCCAATTTTTTTGATGTGATACACTTTTATATAACCTATTAACCAACTGTGCTACTGAAGAATGGAGGAACCGCTATTTGTTTAAGTTTCATGATACTCTTTCTTTTGCGAAGAACGGCGGAACTACAAGAAATCATATTTAGCAATAAGTTTTATAAATCACCTGGCCTAATCGGTTTTTTAAGGAAACCTTAGAAAACATCCCTTATTGTTGTGATGGCAACACGAACCGTTTTCATTGGACGGAATGACCACTTCTGTTACAGAAAGTGCTACAAAGTCATTCATCAAATTAACCCGCTCTGGAAAAATCCACCAACCGGATTTGTTGGCAGAAAAAATTCTTGAATGCTAGTGATATGTTTTCGATAAATACAATAAAGTTCCCCGATTTGTGATTGATTTAAATAACATACCCTCATGCACCTGAGCTCTTCGATCCCGGAAGTCTCGCTGCTTCAGGTGGAGTGTTGAAGGGTCACACCAAGGTGGGCCATGGACTTGTAGATGTATTGAAGGCTAACTAATTGCTAATCGTGAATGGTCACGTAGCCTTCAAAAATTATTGTACAAGCCCAAATTCAGAATCTCTTGCTCATCATTAGCATTAAGGTAAGCACAAATCTTCTAGAGAAGAATAACAGCCTTGTGTTTACGACTCCCATCGCAATGAAATTTCCTTTCAGTAACTGATGGATGGAGACGGTCGCAGGTTGGAGGTCGTTCTTCGGATCGCTTATCACCTGCGCAGATCGACTTTAATCTCCTCGATGGTCAGAGCGCACAGAAACCAGAGGCCAGTGACGGACGCACGGTCGCTCCACCTTCCTTCTGCGGACCTCTATCGCCCTTTCGCTCCCTCTTCTCCTAACTTCGGCTATCCACACTGACCTTCTGTCCATCAGACATGATCACTGGATAGCATATCACTATCGAATCTCCATTATGGTAATTGCTGGTCTGTCTGTCACGCTACTGCTAATTGTGTTTGGCCGCCTTGAAACTGCGCCTTCGCGTCGTGCTACGGTCACTGGCCTACTCACGTCGATCGGTACGTCCTCTATTTGTTAAAAGTGCTTTGGTGGCCAAATAATTCTTCTAATCTGGTGTGATATATCACTAATAAACAGTTTTTGAACCGAAAAACTTCCCCGAAAAAGCAGTGCGGAATTCGTCACCGCGTAGTTCGCTCCAAGCACGCATGAGGCCTCTTGCAATGCAATGGTTCGGAACGAGGCGTTTTCCGTGCTAAGCTTAGCGAGTGGATTCCTGTTTCGTTCCATCCCATTACCTGAGTCGATCGTTTTTGCGTTTCCTGGTCATATGGTGTGACCACTTCAGCCATTTTCTTAATGGAAACTTTTTAACATATAAGAAGGCTTTATTAAACACCGATTTTTATTCCTGGATAATGTTACAACAGTATTAGCAAGAACCCTGCTAGCTTTCGAATTGCTTGAAATGATTAACTCTCTTGGGTCATTTCACTTTACAAGTGTTGTTTTATTACTTCCTCAACAGAGCCTATTTTTCAAAGGACAGAGACACCTTGTCGACGGTATGAGCCATATTGCTACGTTCATATCTCATACCTTAATTACTCACATTTTTCTTATTGCTCCCATGAGGCCTGAGAAACTAATGCGAAGGCGTCGTCTGGACTACGCCACTACAGGCAACGAATGGAAGGGTCTAATGGAAGTTTGCTGCCTATATTCCCTTGAAGATAGTGACCTCTGGAGTCACTTCAACACACAACATAGGTTTTCGAAAGAATGATTGTCTCTATTTATTAATCTTTATTTAAATTGGGGTAAAATACTGGCTGACGGAAAGGCAGAACCTGACCTGAGTGGGGCATTACGTCACACGTGAATCCCAGGAAAGCTAATCGCGAGTTCGAATCAGAGCTTAAGTTTTGAAAATATCTCAACATCGTTGTTGTTGTTGTTGTTGCTGTTGTATTCTACATATTTATTTTGTTTATTATATATATATATATATAAAGGAAAAATCTCTGCGTTGATCAATCCCTGAGGGATGCGCCATGCATTCGACTTTCACCAAGCGTTGCTTGGAGGTGATTGAATGCACATCTGATTTTTACAATGACTCGCGATGGCCTACCGATGTACAAGCCTTTCATCCCTCCAGGGTCGGCAAATTGCTACCAGACTTGTCTGAGAGGCTTGCAACACTGGCACAATACATCGGTAGACCACTGAGAGTCATTATAAAGGCCAGATATGCGTTCAACCTCATCCTGCGATGTATAATAAAGTTGACTGCATGGCGCATCCCTCAGGGATTAACACCAGGAGCTTCCATTTCTTCACGTACAACATAAAGAACATATGGCCTTTACAATGACTTGCGGTGGCGAACCGATGTATCGAGCCAGTGCCGATAACCTCCCAGACAAGTATTTTACCAATTTGCCGACCCCGGAGGGATGGAAGGCTTGATGGGCCACGGGCGCGAGAATCAATTCCACGTGTGTCACAGTGGCGCCTCCAACCACTGCGCCACACGCGTCCCTATTTAGAAATTACGCGTTAATAAGTTAGATCTGGTAGTTATTGTAATTATTATTGCAATACTTGCTCGGATATTTGAATGGTCCGTCTTCGTTGGTTGTGCGGGCCTCAGCATAATTTCCATTTATTACGAGTTTTGCTGGTTTAGCCATTGTAGTTTTCTGGAATGCCGAGGTCAACCTAGCCAATGTCTGCTCAAGGTGGTCACAACCACAAGCAGTCGCCTGCTTTGTGGATTATAGGACCATATTTTTCACCGTGCGATTAGTATGACACCAGGATGGTGGTGGATCTTGGTATTGGTTTACCCTGAGCTGTGGTTCCTGTCGGAAGCACCGAACTTCTTAGTCTAGGACAACCTGCTGAGGGCATGAATCCTTCCGTTTTACATCGCATCCCGACATCCAGGAACACCTCCTAGCCACGACGAGGAGGTAAGCCGTTAGGAGGAACTATTGTAATAGTAATTCTAAAAGCGCTGGATCAGTTTCTAGCGGAGATAATTACTGGCGAAAGCATGGGGTGTCAACTGCCGATTATTACTGAGGACGATTTACAACACCTTTATCCACACAACTTTGCTTTTTCTCATTTTTTTTAGTAAGTCGAAACCATTATTTGCCTGTGGTAATTTCTTAATATTAACGTCATAACCTGTGAGGAATTCCGATTGGCGTTAAGAATTAGTAGTATATCGGGAAGCTGAACATGAAAGCATCAAACTACTTTGAGCTGAATCAGTGCTGTGATTTGCAGCAAATACGATGTGATTGCAGTGCGGAAGCAGGGTCGGCCCGACGTGCTGCTGCCGACGGCGTGTCCGTCAGCGTGCCAACCGCTGTTTCGCGCCGACGAGGCTGCCGTCCCGGACGGCCCCCTCAGTGGCCGCTGCTCTTGCGTTTGTCCTCGCACGGCTCCTGTCTACCTGCACACCGCCGGACACTGTGTGGATCGTTTGGGTGGGTTCTTTAGTCCATTTGTGATATGATTCTCTTTTTTTTTTTTGCAATATTCTGAAAACTCAAACTCTTTCATGTGCTAACAACGCCAAGACAAATCGAGCAATATGGCACGTTTTTTCTTGGCATCACTAATTAGTTGATCGGCTAGGAGGAGCAGTGTACTCGTACTTTTTGGAAGACTCCACTTCGGCGTGCTCCCTTGTCTGTTGCTAACGGAACTGAACGACTTCTCCTAGATCGAACGTCGTGGACGAATCCGCTGTCCACTTTTTACGACGAAGTCTCAGTCCAAGATTTTTCGCGTCACGCCTTTTACTTTTACTCTTTTACGTCGCGCCTTTAAATTGTGGAGAAATTTCCCAACTAGTTGCGAGAGTCCACAAATCATAAGGCTGGTAATAATTTTCTGTTATATTTTATCTAATTAAATTTAACTAGTGAGAGCTTGTAGCATGGCACTTAGATTCCGGCTTGAATTGATTTCAACTCACACGGTGCCGAAATAATGGGCATTTTAGCCGCCGAAACGGCATGTTTCTTCGTATCAAAGTGTCCTAAAAGGCATAAGAATCTACAGGACTTTTCCAATAAAACATTTGTGTTCTTATTCTGCAATGATGATATTCCAACTTCATGAAGCACAAAAATTGTGTTTTTTTTCGTTGGAAGCTCGAAGATTGGACGTGAAAGCAACAGAACAAGCAGGATTTCGTTCATCAGAACCGGTGTTCTCTGAACGTGTCGCCGATTTCACCGTTGCTGAGCTTGTGTTAAGACAATTAAAAGCTCAGATTTCGCTTTAAAGTTTCTGAAATTTGATTTTGAACAACTTTAAAAATGAAATAGCATTTTTGAAAATCATATTTGCTCTTCAGATAGGTAGGATGATTATCTTCTATAAACAACGCCTTCTTGGATTATTGTGCTAAAACGACGTTGATAAGGATGTTGATTCAGCTAGGGTTTCGGCGTCTGTGTCTTCGCCAGAGCCGATGAAGAGGAAGACGTCGAAACAATTGCGGAATAAATATCTTCATCAGTCCCACGTTAGCTTAATAATTCAAGAAGGTATTCATTATTAATGCTGAGGTTGAACGACAGTTGGTTTGAGCAATATTGATTTGTATTCTATAAGTTTATCAAATTCTCTGTTTTTGGAGTTCTGGATCTATCGAAAGACTGTCCGCACCCTTCGGAAAACCAGTTCGAGACTCCAAATCTTAGTGTAGCTATGAAAATTCTTCATAGATTACTAGGTTATAAGCTTGCTGATCGAACAATAGTGATCTAGGATAATTTTCATTTCCTTCAAAACAGGAGCTATAAATTTGAGATAAAAACCGAGTAAGGAACACGCTGATATCCATGGAAAACTTTCGAGGTTCTTTGTTCACTCGTAAGAAAAATTACCGCCGCATTTTCTTTTGCAAATGAAGACGAAGATGGAAAACGTTTAGAGTATTTAAGAGCGCATCATAAACTCTGAGCGTATGTATACCAACAAGTACAAGTAGGTACTGCAGAAGAAACGAGATATGCTGAAATTGGCTTCATTTAGGCTGGAGGTCAGGAAATGTAACACTAGGAAATAAACAGGAGAATACTAAGTTGATAGAAAGGAAACTTGTATTTTTTAAAACTGTGTGATCTTAAATGACTGCAGGTCCAGGGTTTTGCCAATATCTCAGCATCGTTGTGGTTACATTTTGCGCTTGAATATTGTATTCTTTCATCTTTCGTACTTTTTCCAGACACCATTGAACTTACTTATTTGGCCCTCAGTAGTGTGATATTCAGCATTTAGTCTAAAGTACGAGATAACTGTAGTAGGTCGTTCCAAATCAAGAAATTTCCAGGGCATTTCTTTAAAAATCAAGCGTCAACTTTCTCATTACATCGCTCTTTCGCGTTACTTCCCACTAAATTATCTCTTATTCCTCCTCTTTGCGATATGCTCCAGACTCCTTTGAACGATTCCTTAATACAGTCGAGTTTTTAGACAGAAATAGATTGATCATGAATCATTTGATACTGTTTAGAAATGCATTTCTCACCTTTGAGTATTTCAGATGAATGTCGTTACAACCTGGCATTCAATTCGTCGGTCGACACTGAACGTCTCATACCGGTAGTTTCTTTGCCTGCGAAAAACGGTGTAGTTTTCCCGAAGGTTCCCATTCTCTGGAATAGTAGGTTTTCATTGCAGTTCATACCAATAGTAAATTTCTTTGTTCCACGGAAGAGGGAGACCTATAGGTCATTATATAGCATGAAAATGAACTTTTGATTTAGCCTTATCTGTTACCTTGGCTAGAAGTATGCGCCCAGAATTCGACCTGAGTGTTTGAGAATCATAAGGGATAAACGAATTTCTTACTTAGCTGGTATATTCCTGCCTTACATTTCCGCACATCTGGACAGCAGGGTTAGCCCTTCTACACACCAAATGGCAGTAAACAGTTTATAAGATAGTGTAAATATCCTTCAAAATATATTTTACCTTAAAATGCGAGCAACTATTTTGAAAGAGTTCCGATTGCAACTGGCAAATCTCTTTGCGATCCATATAAGCTGAGAAACAAGCCTCGGAGATATCTGCACGTCAAAATTGTAAGGAAAAAGATCCCGCCACACCAACGAAATACCAGTTAAGTATAAAAATTGTTAAAACCAATGATGAGCCTTTGTAAAATTCAAACAATTATTTATTCCAAACTATGCCGTTTTCCAGTTAAAATTACAAGAAAAGAATTATTGGAAATCAATTAGCTCTGGGAGCGAATTGCTTGGAAACTTCTTATTGTGAAACTGTGCGCGAAGCGTTTTCATCACTTCAGCTTTCTGAAGAGGTCTTTCTTACCCACATATTTGCTCGCCCTATAAAAGCCCTCGAGCATCCGCGCTAAGCGTTTTCATTCATTTAAAGCCATAGAGTGATTTCAATCTATAGCAGTTTCACACAATCGCATAACGATGAGCGAAATGTTGGCCCAGAAAGTCGAATGCAACTCAGTGCGTTAAGGTAAGTCGTGACAGAATCCCATCATTTTGTCTACTGTCAAAAATGTTCTATTTTAGGGTAGGTTTCTTTGCTGCTATGAAAAGTTATGTTGTTTGTGAAACTGTTTTGATTTCAAGAGCATTTGGTTGGACACATTTTTAGTAAAAGTTTAGCACGTGCGGGTGTGGACTATCACATTTCGATAATTTCTCCCAATGCTATCCGTCCTACGACGGCTGTGACCTGTTTCTTACGCTTTGACGGGTGGCCTTCAATGATCGTCTCGAATCACATATTTGTCTCTCATTCCTCAGAAACAGCAGTTGGTCATCTGTTTAGGCCTTTTTTCTGAATAATAAGAACACTTGCTACAAGGCTAGAGGACTGAAAACTTTCTAGTACTTACACTAACAATCCTCAACTACAACGACAAAGAGGGCTTTCAGGTTCGGGAATTATCGTATCCGCCTCGAACACGGTCGACTGTACTGTTAGCGAGGTGTTCGTCGACAATGTGGAGCACCGATGGAAAGCGGTCTCGCGGCGCGTCTTGTTCGACATCTCAACGGCACGCGGACGGCCAATGGTGATGGTGAGTGGAACGCTGATAGCCCAATGCAGGGAAAACTCAAAATTCAGACCAGTCCCTGAAAAATAGATCTGTGGAAAATATTAGAAGTGGTTTCACATAAAGTAGCTACTTCGTATAGAGTCGGTCAATTTGTCATTTTTGAGCTGACGTTGTGAACCACACTGATTTCCGCAGAACTGGTTATTTTTCCTCCATTATTTGCTTACTACGATACCATGGACCTCTGAAATTCTAAAAACGAAAAATTTCTTGGAGCCATTTTTGGTGAGCGCTGAATTACTGAAAGATCGTTCTCCTTTGATATAGTTGTCAAAGTGCTTTGAAAACTGATCGTCGATTAGCAATATATTCGATGAGTACTGACGGGCCTGAGACCGATGAGCAGAAATTTTCTAGCAGAATTCCTGGATCTGGCGCCAATTTCGTTTAAGAATGGGATTCCTTCACAAATGGCTTACTACATAAACAATCTGGTAAAAAGAAACAAGATCCAACAATACAAGGATAAAAATGATAATGCTCTCGGCGATGATCAATCCTTGAGATATGCGCCATTGATTCGACTCCAGCAAGCAACGTGCTGCGTGCGTATGTGACATATACAATGACTAACGCGGATCTAGCGATGTACGTAGTCAGTATTTTTCTCCTTTCGGACAATTTCGTACCAATTTGCTGACCCCGAAAGGATGGAAAGATACGGTGAGCCCGGAGCACGTGATCGGGCCATCGATGTGTATTCCAGGACACCGCTGGCCACTGCGCTATACGCGCCCACCAGTCACAAGGGGGAAAAAATTTCAATCACAGTGGTTTCCTTGATGTTTCTCAGTATTTTTTCGTGAAACGTTTCTTTTAAAAAACTACAAACTTTCTGGGTTTCAGTTCCGAGGCTCCGATGCCGAAGTTACAATGCTGACTGGGGCCGTCGTACAGCTGAAATTGTCCTGCAATGGCTTTGCAGCTGATGAGCATTGCCTCTCTTTCCGAGTCACCGGTGTCTCTGGTTCGTCCTTCCAGAAGATTTTACGATAGCGATCTTTCAACCGAAAAATGAAATGTCGCTCAAAGCGCTTGTTTACACAAACATATATTTCCAGTTATTTTCTTCAACGCTTCAGTATTCAGAAATTACTTGGCAAATTTACTCCAACAGCATGAGCTTTTACGCTGGTTGATACTAACTGCTTTAGAAATGGCCTATCTCCGAGAACAGTTGTGCAGATTTCATCACATTTTTCATTTAACTCTAAAGCTGATGGTTTGGCAAGATTTTTCCTTGAGTCTCACAAGAAATGCAAAGTCAGCCATTGGCCTATCATTTCCACAGGCAGTTGTTTCTCCCTATGCATAGGAGAGAGCTTTGTCACCATTATATTAATTTCGTTTCTTGACGGTAGCGATTCTCAGCACTGGTCTACCTCGGCGAAGCTTTTTAATGAATATATGCAACTAGTTCTAGGGATATTCGGCTCTTTGCTAGTGGTGATCCTCCCATGTAAATTGCGTCGTACGGACCCCTACACGGCGAGGAAATGAGTCATTTTGGAAGGTGATACCATGTTTCATTGTTGATGAAATATGTCTTTATGGGTTTTTCAAGTGCAATTTGCTATAAATGTCTAATTCTTACAATCTGGCCAAGCGTGTCCAAGAAGAAGTTGTGGTGACAATTTGGTACTCATCCAACGAAATAATCTGAATCCTGACAAAAGAGCATCGTCTCAGATAAGCGCCATTACGAAATAGAAGAAATTCATTACAGGTTTCACCCTGCATGAATTGCTGCGAGACGGTTTCGATTCTCAGTTCTTTTTCCTGCTCCAAAATTTCCGATCCTATGTTCGCTTTCGTTCGCCTTCCCTATTCTAGCGTTGAACTCTCCGACAACAAATTTATGATATGCTTTGTCATTGCCGATAACTTCCTCCGAATGATACTAGAACGCATCTAGTTCGTACCCGTCAGCTGCGTCGGTTGGCGAGTAGACAGTTAATGATTGTGATCTTATGACGCGTTAGTTGAAGACGGAGGACGGCTATGCGAGGGGAAAAGATCTCGTATGAGTCGACGAGGTGGACTATAGACGGGTGGACGACAAAGCCTACGCTACCAACATTTCGTGAGGGGACCTTTCCATCATGGGATGAGAAGGGTCTCGTTGTTTAGTTGGTGCATGTCGGTCTTCCTAATTTTTATTCCTTGTAGTGTGATCACGTGGAATTTTATGCGATTTGTTGCTTCAAGAAGGGCGTGAAGATAGGCGTCTGTGAGACCGTGCTGGCATTATAGGTCCAGAGTAAGAAAGAATCTCTATATCGTTTCGTGCTAGTGTTCATCAGATCCGGTTTCAGTGGGCGTCCTGCGTAACCTGAGATTTTGTAGCCTCTCACCGGTCGTTTCACTGCCTGACTTCATAGACGGGAGCACCTAGTGTGTGGGATTCTGAGGCTAGCTTATTACTTACTGAGCAATTTTATTCTCCCTGGAATCCTGGCTTAGCCTTGCAAGGGCGCATCCAAATTTTCACTGCGATGTGAAATCGAGAGAAGTATCTTCTAGGCAACGGTTCCTACTGTCGGTCTTCCTACTAGTTGGTTCTGAAACGATTTTAAAACCGAAATCAGAAATGAAGGAAAGAATGAAAAAATAAAAAATCGCTCAAAGACGATGTAGAAGCCGAACTCTGGATGAATTCTAAAAATCGAAAGATGAAAGACAGGGAGGACTACCTTGACAATCGGGAATAAAAATTTCGAAAAAAGTTCTTCAATAAACAAGGCGGTGCTTTCGATGAACTGTTTGTTCACAGAACTTTAAAGTTTCATCTTAGCGGAACTGATAAAGCTGTTGGCAATAATATGTAGAATCTGTTCATCTTTATATTGGTTAATAAACTTGTATTTGAGGATAGTTATTGTCATTGTTTAACTTGTCGTTCAAGTTCCGCTGTCATTTTCGACAACGCTATGCCACAAAATGTGAAAACCTTCATTAAAAGTAGCATCTAGAAGGATGCTGAGATTTGAGAAAAGCTTGGAACCACAGATACGTAAGATTCGAAGACTTTGCTTTACCTTTCTCTCAGCCAGTTTTTTTTACTCTACTGGTGCTTTATGCAATCACTCTATCAATGGTAATCATCCGGAGAGCACAAATCGGCATTGAACACGGTTAATCTGAAGTTGCGGTCTAAATCAAAATGTATAACCTTTATTTGCTGCCGTTTTTTTAGGGCAGAGTATCACCTGTATCACATGTAATCCCGTTGATCGTCGAGTGACACGAACGGGCGCCAGTAAATCCTCCATTTTTCCCTGTGGCGTGCAAGAGGTCCTTGCCTTACTCCTCTCTTGACGTTAACGTTAATATCGTTGTAGAATGGAGAAATTTTGGAATGGAATGGAATTTTGGAATGGATAAATGGAATCTAGTACGAAGGAGACGGTTATCTGATCTCTTGTAAAATTTTGTGACGACAGCGACATCGGTTAGGCAAAGCTTCCTATTCACTATGATGTGGTCTATTTGTTATGGTACTCTCCATTAGGAGATTCCCACGTCCATCGTTTTTTTTTACTCTTCTGGTGCTGTATGCATTCACTCTATCAATGGTAATCATCCAGAGAGCACAAATTGACATTGAACACGGTTAATCTGAAGTTGCGGTCAAAATCAAAATGTGTAACCTTTATTTGCTGCCGTTTTTTTGGGGCAGGGTATTACCTCAAATACAACCGTGAGGATCAGCATAGGAACCTGCAGCTCTGGTGTAACAGAGCTCAATGCTCATTTGTGCTCTCCAGATCATTCCCTTTGATGATTGATGACAGCACCGATAGAGTGAAAAATAAATGGTTGATAGAAAGATGAAGAAACTGGTTGAGAGGAAGGCAAAACAAGAGCTTTAGTTGGTGAGTATAGCACATGTGCAACGGCTAAGTTAACAGTGAGTTGGAAGCCCAAATGAGTTTCCGAGTTTTGCTCATATCTTGGCATCCCTGTGGTTGTAGTCCACATCGTTTACACTGCCATGTTAAAACAGTAGACAGTAAATAAAAGTTAAACCATCGTAACGCTCAAGACATTTTTCTTCAAACTTTGTCAGGACTTTTATTTTAGGTTTTGGTATTCCTCTATGATTTTTACAGTATTCCTTTTTTGATCTTGTCAATAGAATATCCTAAAACTAAACGGTTGTTTGCTAGCGGTTTTGAGAGATAAATGAATATCGCCGGACTAGCTCTAGTAATGTTCTAGTTTCAGGGGCGATTCCTCATGTCACACCATCAAGCAGTTCTCGTGTAGAGTTGCTGCTCATTTGTTTGTTGTTATTCCTGCTTGTCTTGTCTATTGGTGGATCGCTGGTCTTGTGGCAAATGTGCTGGCGGATCAAGAAACAAAAGCTTATCTCGACCATACAAATGCAGTTCCTTTTCCATCTACAGCAACAACAAGAAGTTCGAAAGGTAGTCGACGAGTTTGAAGTCTAGCGGTAATTGAAATGTCATAATACTTACTTCAAATTGAAATAATAGTTAAATGAATGATTATAATGTCGGGTCATAGGGTATGAAAGTTGGTCTTGATAATTTATGATCAACAAACGCTTATTCTTTGGAAACTATCTTTAGCAATTCCTTCTCACGGTCATGAAATAATCTTAGCCTCCAGAAAGGGTAATACCGAGTTCGATCCCCACTACAGGCAGCCCGGAATTTCGCAAATATCTCAGCGTCATTGTGGTTATGTTTCACATCATACCTTGCCATGGAAAAGAATAGGGAGTAAGTAAAAGTGACCACTTTGTGATGTATACTAAAGCTTCAAATTAACTGAATTCAATGCCGATTTGTGGAGCCCATATCAATACCGTTAACGGGTGATTGGAGATAGCACCTGCGTCATATATAGTTCATAAAATAATCGTGTCTGTTCTAAGTTGCAGTTTGAAGAATACTTCAGTCTAGTACCTGAGTTTTCGGCTAAGGTATTTCAGGTGGTTGAGACACAAGCGGCAGTGAATGACATAGGACCATGCGAATTCAAAACACTGATGGAGAGGATTCCAAAACGACGGCTGTACTTCAGTGCTGGTGAGTCTTAGTAAAGTAAATTGGCGACTCAGTTTTCATGAAAATCGTTATCATTGTACACTTGAGAATTACTTTATGTGGTAGGTTGACAACTGAGTAAACCCTATAATAAGGAGATGTAACAAGCGGAATTCATAGGCGGCGTTCCTATGTCATTACAAAGTCGGAAAAGCTGTAAGCATTTGTATCAAAACGTTTAGCGTTTTTTATGTTTAAAATCTTTGGATAGAGACACTTAGTCTAGATACTGTAATGGTCCGTCTCCACATTCGTGAGCTTTGAGCTCCACGCATTATGTATCCGGCCCAACTTGTCTTCGACTGTTTGGCGCACAAAACGGCATCTTTGATTTTTAATCGCTCGCGCAGGTCGGAGCTTCGGATCCCATCCCTTACTTGTGTAAACAGGGATACTCCTTCCTAGCATTGTCTTTTAACTGCGCGTTCGAAAACGCTTAGTGATCTTTCATCCTGCTTATGCAGTGACCAAGTTTCTGACGTATACATCAGGGCAGGAAGTACCTCTAAGTCGAAAAGTGGGAACGGAGCCGGGTGTTCTTTTTTCTCTTCACTACTCTCTCGCTGCTCTTGAAGAATATAAGTTGTTAATCATGTTGATTTCTCGACCAAGGTATACATAACTGGAGCATTCGGAGATATTCGTTCCGTTGGGCGTGAATGGGACATACGAAACAAATCCGTTCCTCAAAAGCATCGTTTTTGTGAGACATAGTCGAAGACTAATATTTCTACAAGCTTTAACAAAATCGGTAAGCATGCGATCCGCTTGGCTGATGTTTGGTGTTATAAAAACGATATCATCAGCAAAACAAAGATAATGTAATTGCCGACCATTGATTTTCATCTCCACGTTGTCGCATTCAAATGTTCGCATGACGTTCTGGAGGGTAGCTGTGAATAATTTTGGCAAGGTGGTATCACCTTTTGCGTCAATGTTAATATCGTTGTAGAATGGTGATATCTTA
>MQTX01000044.1:1325977-1365842 GCA_009735665.1 Angiostrongylus cantonensis | reverse complement strand
TGTGGATGTCGTCCATCGTACTAAATCCTTTTCGAAACCTTGCTTGCTTACGTGGCTGTCTGTCGTCCAGTATTCTGTCAATCCTGTTTTGGAGGACCCGAGTGAAAAGTTTGTAGACGAGTTGTGAAATCTTTGTACAGCTCACGAAGATTCTTTATGCACTGAGTGGGGACTCCTTGACTATCAAGGGCCTCCATGACTGCTTCTATCTCAATTGAATCAAAGGCCTTATGTAAGTCGATGAAAGTGGTTCAGAGCGGTCTTTTGTACTCTCGGGATACTTCAATGAGCCTTGTTATTGAATGAGCCGATCATATTCCTCGTCGATGTTATCGACAACGGCATCTTCCCAGCAGCCGAGTAGTGAATTGAATAAGTCCCAGTTTACGGTGGTTCTGGGACTTCGGTTTTTGAGTTTAGCGGCTTTCTCTCTTTTATGCGAGAAATGGAATCTAGCACAGAGGAGACAGTGGTCTGATCTCGTGTAGAATTTTGGGACAACAACGACATCTGCTAGGCAAAACCTTCTATTAACTATGATGCGGTGTATTTCCTTATGGTATTCTCCATT
The DNA here is from genome assembly GCA_009735665.1 of Angiostrongylus cantonensis. Classification (NCBI taxonomy): domain Eukaryota; kingdom Metazoa; phylum Nematoda; class Chromadorea; order Rhabditida; family Metastrongylidae; genus Angiostrongylus; species Angiostrongylus cantonensis. Next base: position 1,365,271 of record MQTX01000044.1, on the reverse strand, counting down.
GGGAGTCTCCCACGTCTAGCGTTGAGGCTGGGGCTAGTTGCCGATATCGTGGAGGTCCCCCTTCTTAAACAATAGCACGCTCTTGCTAGTCTTTCACTGAGGTACCGTCTATTCAGACAGGTAACATGTGAATAGCCAGTGTGTTTACGAGGACTGGAGGAAGCTTCTCCAAGTGTTCAAATCTTATCCTGTCCAGACTTGGGGCTGTTCGATTTTTCACGGACGAAAAAGCATGTCGGATTTTGGAAGGGAGAACCCGTTGTACGACATATCCACCCTCCTTCATTTCGTATGAGGGAAGGAGGATGTGGCTAATGAAGACGACTGAGTAGTGTTTGTGAATGATTTTTTCTATTGCCTTTCTGGACGCTGTAGCTGTTCCGTCTGGGCGTCGGAGTGCAATCATCTTGGTTAGGTTCTTCAGATGTTCTGGTCTTATCCTGTCCGGTGCTGTTCGACTTTTCACGACGAAATGGCATATCGGATTTCAGAAGGGAGAACCGGTGGTACAACATATCCATAATCCCTTATTTCATATGAGGGTAGGAGCACGTGGCTATTGAAAAGATAGAGTAGTAGTCGCGAAAGGCTTTCTCCATTGACTTTCTGGAGGATGTAACTGTTCCACTTGGGCGCGGGAGTGCAATCACCTTGGTTTTGTAATTGGAGAAGCTTTGGTAGGCATTGCGAATACTGTCCACGAATTCTGCAGCTCTAGCGAGAACTGCTGGTCTTCTCTCTTTAAGATTTTCTTTTATCACCTGTCTGCACTATTTTGCAAGTTTGGACGTAAGCTGGTAGTTACTTATAGCTCGCACGATTCCACACTGACGTAGCAACTCGCGTAGCTTCGGTTGGCTTTGCGAATGTTTTTCCCAGCCTCTGCAGCTTCGACCATTACTGTTGCTCTTTTCTCTTTGAGATCTTTAACCACCTTTCTGCATTGTTTCGCAAGTTCGGACGTTAGTTCGCGGTTGCCTGCAGCTCGTGCGATTCCACGCTGGTGTATTATCTCGAGAGTTTCTAGAGACAGACGTCTCTTGGTGTCTTTCGAACTCTCAGCTTTCATAGCGCTAACGTTAAGATGTTGAATTGTAATTGGAGAAGCTTTGGTAGGCATTGCGAATACTGTCCACGAATTCTGCAGCTCTAGCGAGAACTGCTGGTCTTCTCTCTTTAAGATTTTCTTTTATCACCTGTCTGCACTATTTTGCAAGTTTGGACGTAAGCTGGTAGTTACTTATAGCTCGCACGATTCCACACTGACGTAGCAACTCGAGAGCTTCTGGAGACAGACGTCTTTTGGCGACTTTCGAACTCTCCGTTTTCATAGCGTTAACGTGATATTGTACGCCCACGTTCAGCGTTGTGAGTAGGGCTTCCGAAATTGCAAGTTATTATGGACGGTCTTGGTTGTCGTGATAAATTCAGAGAGCCGCTCACCCTGTTCGTTCCATTCTAATCCGTGTTTCCGAATATGACGTTCTTCAGAAGTTCTTCGTTGTCCAATCTTGGTATTGAAATCTCCAATGATTGACCTTAAACAATGTATGGTCTTCTCTGTCCTCCAAGTTCATATAGAACGCTTCGCGTTCTGCCTCGGCACGTGCACGATAAATATTGTAAAAGCTGGCATTGATCCTCATCTATTTAATCATAAACGTACGACTCGGGTTCTCAGTTGTTCGAATGAATCGATGTTCATGGGCAAACTCGTGTTGGCGAGAACCCCGACCTCGCCGACTCCTCTACTGTAGCGTGTTCCGAGGAGCAGTTCTTCTCCGGCGTCAGATACGGCGTTGAATGGGTGGTTTCATGTCGTCTCGGCCAGGCCGATGACGTCATACCTTATCCTTCTTTTTTCCATGATCACGTCTTCTATAGAAGACTCGGATACTAGTATGCGCACACTGTAAGCACAGATCGTCATCTTACTTCTTTGCGATTTAGGCAGCTTAGAATGGCCCTGAGGTTGTAATAGCCTCTCCGCATTCGTCTTACCCAGCGCTGCCGAATAGAGGACTCCTTCGAACTCAAAGGAATGAGGCCCGTTTCTTTTACTGTCTCTAGGTTTCTGATACCCACATATAGCTTGCTGAGCTATGAACGTGGGAGCTGAGTATCTTCCACAATGGACATGGAGCTTATTTGTTGGAGGCGACTCCTAACCGCCTCCCATATACTTCCCTGTCACTTGATTGCAGGCTTTTGGCCGAATTGACTGGTAGAATACAATCCGCATAAAGCAAGAACGACCCACACACGCATGCATGAATACGCCTAGCAAATACAGAAATATGCCAAGTCGACAAAGTGAAAACAGTGAGTCTATCCCCTGGATCCACATGCGTCTCAGGAAAACGTGCGGTAGCTTTTGGTTCACGATTCCCTCCCTATCCGCCACCTGGGAACGTTCCTCTTAGCTTCGCGGCTAACCGGTTCTCTGGATCCCTCATATGAGGGAAATCCGTGAAAACAGGGCAATGTATGTCTAAAATTTCTGTTGTGGTTTTCCAAGTTCATTGTGTGTCAATAGTATAGTACTAAGTAGTGATTAGGCGGATGAAATTTTCAGAGAAGAAAGTGGTATTTCTTATGATGGCAACTTTAGAGCACTACCGTAAACTCAGGGCTGGAGAGGCATGAATAAATCAGGCAAAACTTTCTCGATAAGCTAAATTTCTTAAACTTCGCCTTATGCTTTCAAGAAAAATGCTGACCTTGGTCTCTCGACTACTATTCCCATACAATTTTTGATGCCTTTATGCACTAACCTTTTTTACGTTTATCGTTTACCACCTTATTAACGCAGAGAGCCCGACGTGAGCTGATTTTAACTCAAATGGTGCAAAAGTAAAGGCCGCTTTCAGCTTCAAGCAGACGTGACTCACCTCACAGTGTGATTTAGTAATTGCAACAAAAAAAAAATTAAATTCTACGTCTTTTCCCTCAAGGCTACGTTTGTTTTGTTTCACCACGTTGATATTCTGATTTCTTAGCCCGACAAACGTATTTTGCACAGTTTTTTCGGTCGAGGGTCGTATTTCGAAAACGACAGCGACTGCGGCAGTGGAATTTTGTGCACTGGAACGCGGTAATGTCTCCAATTGCGCTTTTGATGTGGCGGGATTTCGTTCGCAATTTTAAGAGCTTAAGTATCACCTTTATTAATTTTAGAGATTCTGCCTTAAGCAACTTTGAAAATCAAATAAAAGTCCCAAAGGACTCCATTAAAGACTTGTATAGATACGGCAGTCATTCCCATAAGCCATTTAAGTGATCAACCTGTCAACTATTCCACTTACCGAAAAACTATTAGCAGTTTGCAACAAACCGTTTTCTGATGCTAAGGGTTAATGAGGCTAACGAGTATTACTGAAAATATCTGAAAATTTGTTATGTTTTTGTTACAGAGTATCTGGATAAGGAAATGATGGAGAATCCTCCTCCAATGGCTGAACAGTTCCTTATCGATCTTCGCAGGGTAATCGAAATTGCCAGAGAACGAATAAGAATGCGGCGGTTCGTTCCCATGCTTATAACTATCCCCGAGGACCTTGAAGAAGTACGCGACGAGTCTTTTTTTTCTGTAAATTCAAGCTAAAATCTGTTGAGATGCATTCTAGGGCCGAAGCACTGTAACCGGCGAGGACAACGCAGAGAAAGCAGTTAGTGATATGTATCATGAATCTCCGAAAAGCGACAAGTCGGTTGATAGTGGCCGAGAGTCACGATCGGACTCGGATGACTCGAGTCGAGACGAAGAAGAAGAAGAGAAGACGAGGAACTGGCCAGACGTGCACAGTCAACCTGACCGAATCCACAAAGTCCGCAGCATTGTTAACGGTAGTGGTTGATTGTAGGGCTATCGTTCGCGCGACGTGTAACATGAGCGAAACAACAAGTCACTGGTCCTTTCATAATCGCTGCTGACATTACCACACCTTTTGGCAAAAGCGTACACTTCTAAACCGCTGGCTGGAAGGAAAACAAAGCAAGAACCTCGGCCGGCGCGCGGGCAATAGGTAACACTTGAGCTTCGGAAGTCGCTGGTCTCGCTGGTTCAAAGCGCATCTTCTGAGGTTCCTAGCTTTGCTCATATTTCAGCACGCTTGTGATTGTATTTCGCATAGTGCCTTGATGAAAAAATAATAGGCACTAAATGAAAGTTAAAACATTATGAAAATATTAGTTTCTTTTTCATATACCATGGAATTCTGAATTTCTGGAAATGGCGAAGTCATCAAAAGAAATTTTTGCAGCGGTTTAGTTAACAGAGATTATCTAAGATAGTAGTTGTCGAGATGTTTGTTGGAGAAATTGGTTAGCAAAAGATTCAATGAGTTCTGTGAGTGAGTTAGAGTTCCCCTGATTTAACGCAATTTTCGCAGCCGTAGTTGTGCAACATACGTTAGAGTGTTATCGTCAAAGAAGAACGCAATTTTCCTTCGACCTATTCTGGATGGTAAAAGGACAAAGCTTCTGGATAGTGCACTGCAGTTTTTGCAGGATTTCATCGGTTTCAGTACAGTGCTTTTCACCTGCGATCATTTCTCCAAGATAGGCAGGATAGATTCCGTGGTCCTACTTCCTTCATCCGTTATTTATTCATCTTCCGAAGACGAAGACTTATCATAACCATCTTTTGATAGAAAGTGGGGCTTGGAATGTGCAGGTTTCAGTTCGGTTCAAACTACTAACGGAAAACGGTTGATTATTGTAGAGGATTCAGTTTACATCGTAAGCCATAATGTGACCGAGAAATTGACTGTTGTTTTTTTTTGTATAAAAGCACCACAGGACAGACTTCGTGAGTACGATCACCCTGCCATTTGTGCCATTTGTCCATCATCCGTTTACCGAGTTTTTTCAATCTTCCACTTTCTCACAGATTGACGGCATTGTGTTACGAAAAACGTTCTATTTTACTACAATTCTGAGGTAGTTTTGGGAGAGTCGCCATTGATCATCGGCTAATACAGTCGTCATTAACTGCCGATGTTCGCTCTCGACCTCGTTTATCGCGAAGACTCACATACTTCTGAACAGAACTCTTCGACGTATTTTTGTTCTGGGCATTTAGAATGAATTCACTGGTCTGTAGTCGGGCGAGCCTCCAGTCGGGCTTTTTCACTTTTTCACTTTTCAGTCGGCACTCTCTGTCTTTTGAGAAATAAGTACAGCTTTCGATCAGTAATTTGAAACTAGAATTTTCCACACTGTTTATGATTATTTATTGAATTTTTGCTCAATTTGTTTCTGTTAAGGTGGCTGCTTTAACGTCCCTATTATCAAGAATACACGAAAAAGTGACATTGACCGAAACTGTAAGGCATGAAGTCTATTCCAGGTTTCGAATCACAATCAGCAATGCGGACTGCTACACCACAGCAGCAGCCCAATCGACCACTCCCAAAAACACCAACTGCAGTAACCAAAACACAGTCATCCGCCTCGAGGATCCCAACACTACTTGGACGGAGCAGCCCGCGACCACTGCAGAAGTCTTTGGCATTGCTGCACCCACCACCGCTGCCAAAGACTCCACCGCCACGGACTCCTACCCAATGCAGGTAGAAGATATTTGCCTTTGTTCCGCACTTGTATTTTTAGAGAGCTGATCTGTTGTAAAATAACGGCGATATATTATATTCCTGTCTATCAAGCTTTCTTCCACACCATAATCCGTAATGATTTCGCTCGATAATCCCCTCAGGGAATTGCCGCGTTGTCGCCCTGTCGTCCCTGTGGAACTAGCCGAAGTCTTTCCAAGGAAATCATATGGGTATGGGGACGACATTTCATCGAGACAGACAGTTAATATTCAAGAAAGTTCTAAATGAATGTTTTCAGAACACGAAGAGGCTACGCAGTTTTCCCAGCTGACCCAATGTTGAATAAATCGTTGCCAAGGCGAAAGAGGACGACCCCACGATTAGTGGAGGGTGCAGCAGCTTCTAGCTGAAGACATGGACCTTTTTACAGTCACTGACGGCACTAAACAATTTTTAGATGGTTTTCTTGCCTTTTCAGAGGTTTATACATAAAAGATTCTGAAGGTTATACTTCATCAAATTTTCTTACTTTTTAGTTGTACCAGATTTCAATCATGAGTGGTTTGCTGTTAAGAGTCAACCGAACCGTTGAAGCGAGCCTATGTTTTTTCCTTCCTACAAAGAAACTCTTGAATGCCATTTGAATATATATATATATATATATATATGTTTGAACATACTATTTGAATACATATTGAACACCTTATTTGATCTCCTGTATGTATGTATATGTGCCTATACAATGTGTATGTGTACATATTCATGTTCCATTTTCGTGTCATTCTAGCCTTTTCTTTGCAAAATCCTCCAAAGAACAAAGACGGGTTATTTATAGCACTTTCTATTCAATAAAGAATAAAACGATATCATTCTTGTAAGATTTTCACTTGGGTGAGGGTCTGACTTTTTTACATCCATCCTCATTGTCCTCTTCTAGAAGAATTCCAGCAAATTCTTCAAAGATCTCCTCTGTTTTCGGAGTAAATGTTGGCTGGAAATACGGTTTTCCATCTGAAACGAACTAGGAAACGCTTTAAGAACGGAGGCAAATGAATGATTTCCATTGATTCAGCAGATCCAAGTCAACTGAAAGCATTGCTGAATGTATAACGTAAGCTTTTCGGTAGAAACGATCGCAGTAGATGAAATGGGTGTTGGACATCAGACGGAATCTCAAATGCACCATATGACAACTGAACCACAGTCTGACCAACCGAAATTAATTCGTGCTCTATGACCTGAAGATGTTCGCTGGTCCATCCGCTTTGTTCAAGGTTATCCCATTCATTATGTGAACTTCTATAAAAGTTTAAATCGGGACTCAGAAAACCTAGTGCTCAAAGGCTCGAACATCCGTAACTTGTAGTGATCACATCAAGCAGTTTGTTATTTGACCCCAGTGCACAATGCTCGTCTATCTAGTTCCCTAGCTTTGCTGCGGCGAAGGTGGTGCTGCTGTGATTTCCCTTGGTTTCCCAGATTTTTCAGTTCATAACGCTACTTTTAATTTATTGCGGGCTACCTTCGTATACTATTTAAGTGGAGAAAAATAGAGCGGGTGCTATAATATTTTAAATACAATACTGCTTAGTGAGTCTAAAAAATCTATAGAGAATCAGAAGACAGCTTAAACTCACCGTCTCCAATCACAATTTCTACTTGGGTAGTCGGATCGATGAGGATCGTCCTGGGTAATGACTCTAAACAGAACCCGAGTTGAGCACGAACATAAAACGAATACATGCAAGCACATAAGCACAGTGATAGCTGATCAGTGAAGAAGCGCGTGTTTCGAACCGATGTAGAACTGCAAGAACACGACGCCATTGCACATTTAATGGACTACTGATCGAGAACTTTTCGAGAATATTCGGGTGAGTAGGACTTCACACAGGAATAAATGACCCCTTGTTCTAAAGAACACGACGCCATTGCACATTTAATGGACTACTGATCGAGAACTTTTCGAGAATATTCGGGTGAGTAGTAGGTGAGCCCAAGTACTCAACGCCCACCTTGATCAAGCTATCTAACTGGTATGTAAGTGGAATATTTGGATTGCATGTGATTGGAAGAGCATAAATTTCTAGTGTTTTCATTGCTTGTTGATTGTTTAACAAAACTCAGCAAATATTTAAATAGAAGCCCTTGTATGATTGCTGTATCTATTTGGATCATTTGGGTTTTTCGATAATTTCGGTACTTATATGAACAAGGTATTTTGACAGCGAACTCACTTCTTCTCTCACGGATCGCCTCGACGTGCGCTTCAAGTGTCGGTGGATCGCTAGGGCTATCGTCGTTACCGGAATGTCCGACAATGCTGCTGTATCTCCTTCCTATGAAAGCAGAAAACGAAGAGTGTAGTTAATACTAAGATAGAGTATGATTTGAATAAAATAATGAGTTTATCTAGATTTTTTTGGCAGAAAAAACAAACAACAGGAGGAAAATATGCATGGTAATCGGATGTTGAGGGTAAATGAGTGTGCACTGGTGTTTTCTGATAACTTGAAAAACCTTTGACCCACTTACTTCCAACGTCTTATATTTAGTCTTCAGGCGATATATTTGCAGGTTCTTATATTCTTTAAGAATTGAGAAAAATTTTAGAAACCTACTTCCTTCATTGGTGGTCTTCTCTTTAGATTTTCCTTCCTTTTTAGTAGCTCCTTCGTCTCTTACACTTCTCTTTATGGTCTTCTTCTCACCATTCCGACAGCCATTGTTATCTCTGGCGAAGCACTTCTCCATCGCCTTTTCTGCGAATCGTCCAGTTGTCTCCTTTTTCGATTTTTTCCCTTCTATTCCCACATCTGCCAACTTTGTTGGAAGTCGCGTGTTACTTACTGCTGCCGTCTTCGTCTTCTTCTCTTCTACAGCTCCTATTGCGTTCCTCATGTGGCTGCTGTCATCTTTTTTGGCTAAAAATTCTTTGAGTCAATTAGTTATATCGTAATCATCGCTGCTCTCTTTTTGCTGTTCGTTTTCCTTTCGTACGAAACTTACACAACCACCCGTCATACAAGGTTGCTCAGTAATCAATGCACTCATAGTAATCTTATTTTTCTTATGCATGTTGTAATAATAATTTTTTGAATGGTGTATCGGATAACACTGAACATTAGCATGGCATAAAACCAAGGAAGGGTTAACGAACGCGCAGTGCGACGTTGGTTTCAAAAAATTCATCTCGATGAGTTCGACGCTCGAGGTTAGGGAGGTGGCCACTGATGACGATGAATTGACGAGTTTCGCGTAGGGTAAGCTCTCAGCTGTTGTGGAACACTCAAAAGACGTCAGAACTTTGAAGAATCTCACCATATAAATTCTGCGCAATTTGAATGAAAATCGAAAAAAGAACTGCCATTTTGAACTACTGTCGGCGCTAGCGCTGCCAGAATAATTGGTTTCTTGACCACATTTCGACGTGCGGCGAAAAACAAATCCTTTATGATAGTCGATGATTTAGTGGTCCACAGCTGATTTGACCCACTATGCCTTCCTAAATCTAGGTGGAACAATTAGCGGACAACTACGTCCAGCGTACCGTATCATATGCACCAGAAAATTCAAGTCATAGCACTGAAGTTGAACGAATTGGGCTACGAAACTTCTTTTCGTCGACCACATTCATCAGAGCTCTCGATTACCAACTACTAGTTCTTCAAGCATTTCGATAGCATTCTGTTCGAGCAATGCTGCTGAAATGAAGTTGAGGCCGAAACTGTCTTCAGCGACTTCATTGCCTGCAGAAGTCCAGAACATTATGCAACTGGCGTTTTCGCTGGCAAAATTGTGTAGACTCTAACGATTTTGATTTCGTCTAACAAAGTTTATTCGAGGTTGAATTGTGCCGCATTAAAAATACGGCTTTAACTTTGACACTAATTTTCCATGATACAAATAATGTTGAAAGTAAATGCCTACATGGTGGACACATTTCCGAATTCTTCCGTGGCGATCCTAACGAGTGAACAAAACGACTAGCCTCCCAAATTTTGTGCGAAAAATCGTTGAGAAAGCCAAACACAACTACAATATTTGGCCAAAAATGGGCAGCATTTAGGCGCTGAAAACATACCTGACGACATTTCCTCGGCTGGCTACAGATGGCGGCTGCCCCTTGTTTTCGCGCTCAATTTATAAGACTGTTTTGTTGCCATGGAAATCTTATTAACTGCAAATCCTTTTGCGCTTCCCTTACTGAAACGAGGAACCTGCTACTGGATCATCACGACTGAGTTAAGAATACTCTCTTTCACTGGTTTGAAAAACTGTGTAATCAACGAGAGGGCCTCTCACTGCTAAAGGCACATCTCAGAGTTAATGGGTAACACTTCAATTAACCTTTGCTCAGTAATCTAATGATTCAAAAACTTCGAACATGGACATAGATGAATATCAACAAGGCTAAAAGATTGGCATCTGAAACTTCTTTAGGATCGGTTAAAAGAGCGAGGGTGTTCTGAAAAAAAAAAGACGAACAACTATACGTTATACAGGATGAGCGATATCTATAGTCCTGAAGAAAATCCAGAACTGAGAATTCTCCATATTCCCAGAAGGTAGCACCCTTGCACAAACATTAAGTACTTTTTCTTTGTTCTTCTTTGCTATGACTTATGTTCTTTCCGTGAGAATAGCGCACTGCACTTTGAAACTTCTAAGGATTAACGCCATAGATGGATCAATGGCAATAAGTCTTTCTTCGTCGTAATTGCATTTCTTCTCACTCTCATGTCATTCCTCACTCATTTAGCAGTTGTTTTTTTCGTGGAGGATAAAAAAAGTTAGTTTCCCATAGTGGATGTGTTTTTTTTTTTGGAGAATTGAAAAGATTGCTTGTGCAATTTTCCAGAAATTCTAGATACTGCTGAATTTTGTCCATAGCGTAGTAGGTGAATGAGTCAGAAGAACAGTGAAGAAAATTGTACACATCTTTTTTCTCTTTTTTGGGAAAGGTTCTCTTGCGGTTACAAGTTGTAAGTGGCGCAGGGCGATGATACAAAAATGCGCGACAACGAACGATACCTCAGCCTTCTGGGCCAAAGAAGCTTTCCAGCTTTTCGAATGGAATTTGGAAAATGATGAAGAATCGATGAAAAAGAAGCGTTGCTGTTGAGATCCAAATCCATTTACTTTTCTCCAAAGCAAAGCAGAATTGTAAAAGAAAAATGGAAGCTTATCAGTTGTAGGGAACACAAGCTGAATTATCACTGGTGAGTAGGCTCTTTTCGTCCGTTTAAGCTAAATTGAACATATAGATAATATCCTTTCTATGGATGCTTGCCGATGCCTTGTCTCTTGGTATGATGTCATGATGTCGGTGAAAAAGAATTCACAGAAATTTTTCGAAAAGTTTCCCGTAAGTTAAGAAATGCAATTTACTGTGCATGTAAACACCCCGATTATGATTTATCTCGTAGCCTCATAAATTCCTCATTAATGTGAGCTGAAAGCTCAGTTGGCACAGGATTTATGACATGCACTAGTCAATCGAAGAACTTCCCCGATAGCTGGGTCAACACTGAGCATGTTACTTCTATCGCTTATTAGGGTGGGACTACAGAAGAAGAGGAATTTACGAACTCTGTGAGAACTGGACTAAACGACCAGGTTAAGGATATCTTTTGTTCTTTTACATCGCCCCATTTCCCTTTTCGTCATCAGATTTTTTAACCGATTAAGATAATACGACTACAAGGAAAAATCGCTTCACCAAACGTAATTTAGCATTTTTTTAAAAGAAATTCTTCGGACGTAGTGGATTCGTAAGCATTAAATAAGTGAAAGAGCGAGTGTTGCGCAGTAGTTGGAGACGCCACTGCGACACACACGTGAAATCGATCCTCGCGCCCACGGCCCACCAAGCCTTCCATCCCTCCGGAGTCGGCAAATTGGTACCAGACTTTTCTGGGAGGATAGCAGCACTGGTTCGATACATGGGCAGGCCACCTCGAGTCATTGTAAAAGCCAGATATGCCCTCAATCACCTCCAACGGTACTTAATGAAGTCGAATGCATGGAACATCCCTCAGGGATTAATCAACGCCGAGAGCTTTATTCTTTATCTCTATAAGTAAGTGAAAAATAGGTTGTAAGAAGTAGTTACGGATAGATAGTTTTATGCCAATATTAACCTTAGTTGGTGCTTCTCATTTATTTTTCATGTGGGCTTGTTCTAAATGACTGTTTATTATCTCAGCGCAATTCTGTCAACAATATTTAGATGGTTTCAACTTATCCACTCTCCCCTCCTCCTTTCTTTCCACTTCCAACATTAAGCAAATAATTAGAAGATTTGCAATATATGTATAGAAAAATCCTCTAGGCACCCTTACAGTGTCGCACCGGCTCTGCACTGCTCCACCTCTGATGAGACTTTTACACAGCAGGCAGATTTGAAATCCAGTTCGAAACCTTCTGAAAAAATTCCCTTTGCCCATCCTTTTTTTTTAAAAAATGCAGTCCCTCTGGAGTCACACATGTAAATGGCAGTTTTATTTTTGACTAATTTAGAATCCAGATCCGTTCGATGAGCACCGCCATGCGTACGACGCGTATACCTCGTAACCGTTATTACCTCATTCGCCGGAGTACTGGTTTTTCGATGCCAAGCAATAATTTCACGATAAATGCTGCACTATTTGCGTGCTCGGGGAATTAGCGAACATCTAGAGCAAGTCCTATTATTGGTTTTAAGGCATACATGGTTTTTATAAAATCGATTTTTCGTCGTAAAGTCTAAGAAACAAAAAGCAGTGCTGAATTTCCAAGCATCCGAAGCTTTTTGAGCAAGGTATTGCAGGAGAAAACACCAGCGATTCTTGACGAGCGCCATCTTTTCTGCTGGATGCTCAACCTGGTGCTTCTCCAATCCTTTCCCTGTTCGAAACACACATCGCAACGAGGATGACCAAACAAAAGGAAATGGTTTTTATGGTGTTCAATAATTATAATTCCTTCTTAATAGAATGCAAATAATAGACGTTGTTGGAGAAAATCCGCGTTTTCTAATGGTGTCCCTTTCGACTAATGAAGCTCATTATAAGCTGAAATATCTTCGTCTAAAAGAATAGGTTATTTTCGACCATTTATGGGACCAGAATCAATTCATATCGACCATCATGTGGTGCTCATTCCTTCTTCAACTTTAAATAATCAAGTATGGCATTTCACTACAAGGCTGAGGTTATGAATTGGTTACGTTTCGCGTTCCTCATTCCTTCTGAGTTTCAATCATTCAATCATTCACTCCACGCCATTTATTCCTTGCCCTGAAAGGCCATTCATCTATTTTTCTAGCAAATGTTTTTTGGATGAGAAAAACAGCCGGAGTGCAGTGACCTGAGATAAAACGAACTTAAACTGTGTACGAGTCGTTCACTTAAACAGAACATGTATCAAAAGAGGTGTTCTCTAATAATTACTTGGGTAGGCTAAAACGAAAGCGCTCTGTTGCGACGTTGCTTTCACCATTCTGTGATCCAGAAAAGCCTAACAGTGTTCAGTTGCAAATTAGGAGACCGAAAGAAGACAGCAAGAGATGTGTTTATTCGTTACATGGTCGACCCAAGTTATACCATTGTGAGAATACTGAGCTTTCTAATCTCTTGAAAGACGTTCCGTATTCGTCTTAATTGCTCAGGAGAAATGTGGATATTTGTTTGTTTCAGGATCGAGCAAGAGCTCTTCTCACCACTTCTTGAATATGAGAATTTCTGGACCGCAGATGTCTATGGTAGGGAACGAACGCGCTATTGTCCTTTCCGGGGAGTAACGCGTTCACCACCAACAAAAATATTCACCAATGTTTAACGAATTATGTGTTCTCCAATGTTAAATTTCTATTTGCTGCCTATTACAGATTTTCATAGCAAGGTATTACGTGTGGTACAACTAAAATGATGCTGAGATATCTGCAAAATTCCGGATCACAGGTGTCTGCAGTGGGAACAAGCACGTTCTTACCCTTTCCGGAGGCTAACGCATTCACCACCACTCCATGCGGGTCCTTCGTTTCGCTTGTCTTATGTGTTCTCCCTTATTTCACCAACTACCATTTCTTAGCGATTCCTAGTTTTACCATTTGATTTTTTGATTTCGGGAGAAAGGCACTTCTTCGTGAGCAATTAATTTTTGAGCCATATCGGCAATTCGTCATGAATATCGAATTTTCGCCCACGAAAAAGAGAAGAAATCGCAGCAAGTGGAGATCACATGACGAAGAAGACGAACGGTATCGAGATGACAAATATCGTTTCACAGGAGCTATTTTGGGAAATTATCGGTGATCCTTGGGTTTTTTACGACTTCCCACAGATTTTACTACCTCCGAGAGACGTAATCGCTATTGACGCAGTGAAGAAAATCACCATGGAGGAGATGCGTCCCCAGGTTTTTCGCAACAATCTTCATTGAACATCAGGATGGACAGTGTCTATTAAGGCAAAATCCCCTTTTCAGGCATGCGTGTTCTACCAGTTGATTTTACCTTACAAGCAAAACATCTTGTATACTCGACCCAAACGTCTCAAACTGCGCCTGTCCTGTTCGATCTCTTTGTAATGAAAAAAAAACAGATTTTTGTAACTCCGACGACTGACTTTCTACTAAACTCTGCATTGATTGAACAACTCTTTATATTCACATTTAGCAAGCAAGAGGTGTTATTTTACTTCTTCATTTACGCTCAAGCTGATCTTTCGGTGGATTTCGCTCTCCTCAGAGCCTGGAAAGGTCAAGTTGACCGTAATCTATCCTATCAAAAACCTCTATAACCGAACAGGGAAAATTCAGATTTTTGTCCTTGCACTTCATATTTGTTACACGGACGATTTTCATCAAGTTAAAATAGGTCTAACAGTGTAAATACTGCACAAAAAACATTGTGGTCTTCTACGCAAAATCAAAGTTCAATAAGTAAACGAATTAGCTATGTAAAACAACTCAGCATTCCAATATCGATTTCAGTGTTTGCTTAGCAAATTACTACTTAACATATTGCACTTGCTAACTTCAAAAGAAAGCTGATAAACATCGCTTTATCCAAGAAATTCCCCTCCGATAATTGTGTACCTCCACGTCATCTGCTTATTATGGAAAGCTATATGAAGCTTATTCCTTCCAACGGTTTACGGCCTCATCCTGGCTGGGAAGTGTTTCTGGGTGTCGGACTGCGATGTACAACGGCGGAGTCTCCCGAGCTGAGAAAGAGTCCGGCGCTTCTACCAGAAAGCCCAGCTAAGAGTAAACCAATACCAGGATTCAACACCGTTTTGGTATGAAACTAGTCGCATGGTGACAGATCTCCCTCTGATCCACAAAGGCGGCGACTGCCAGTGGTTGCGACGACTTGGGACACACTTTGACCAGGCTGACCTCGGAACTCCAAGGAACCACAGTAGCCAGGTCAGAAAAAACCCCAAAAAAATGAAAATTGTGCTGGAGCCTGCAAGCCAGTGAAGATGGGCTATCCAAGTATCCAAGTACATAAGGCTTATTCTTTAGGGCGGATTACTAACCTCTTGGGAAGGCACTAATGCGCTTGAAAACCGACGGTGACGTGACTAAAAGCCATTTTCTCTATTTGTATTACAGCCTATAGAATTCTATAGAGTTTTCTAGTGGGCCATTCTAAGAAAACAGCAATCTCTTCACTATGAATGGAAATGTGACTGGACCACTGCACACAGTCTCCCGCTCTTCTCCAGTGAGCAGATAATGAAGGCACCAGCTCAACATTTATGTGCTATGGCGTACAGTCAGAAGAAATGAGGACGAATAGATTTCAATAACACAGTCAACCTTGATATAGTCCTAGAGTGGGGACATGTGAAGTGCGACGGAAGCTGAAAACCAAGTAATTCGCCTGCTAGGACCAAAGACGATGCTTGATGGAGCAGAACACGAATTCGGAGGATTCATCAGTATCGATTCTAGCAGGGAGAAGTGATAATGAAGGCACCAGCTCAACATTTATGTGCTATGGCGTACAGTCAGAAGAAATGAGGACGAATAGATTTCAATAACACAGTCAACCTTGATATAGTCCTAGAGTGGGGACATGTGAAGTGCGACGGAAGCTGAAAACCAAGTAATTCGCCTGCTAGGACCAAAGACGATGCTTGATGGAGCAGAACACGAATTCGGAGGATTCATCAGTATCGATTGTAGCAGGGAGAAGAAGGAGTCCAGAGGAAGTCCAAGATACTACCGTATATCCACTTGAAATGCTCTGGTGACTGTATTCAAATAGTTAATGTTGAGCATATACACGCAAACTCAGAGAGTTTTCACACAGAATTCTTAAATTATTTTGGCGAGATTACTTTTTTCTTATCTTTTTTCTTATAATCGTGTTATCGATTTCCCATTGTTAGACGTCCACATCGGCCACAGTGTTTCTATCTTCAACCATATGGTCTATTCTCCAGGCTCAACTCACCAATGCTATAGCGCCTTCTTGTTGTAATGCTATCCTGTGTTTCATAGAATAACGCCACATAGAAATCGAAACGAAAGGAAGCGTTAAATCTGTAGAGATCTTTTAGTGTTTCCGTTGGATTATTTTAGAACTGCTAAGGATTCAATTATCACATTTGCATTGCAATATAGAAGAACCTTCTCAAACGTGGTGTGAAGAATACTCCGAAGATTCACAAGCTCTTCTAGGAGATTTTTTGTTTCACTGCCTTATAAACTGAATATGTGGCTTATTTTTTTCCAACAATAAGAAAGAAGCTTAATGCCTAACCTGACATAGATTGTTCACCACTTTTTTCTGCATTTTTTGTTTTTATTAAAACCAGCGCTTCTACATATATTTTCAGCATGCTGTCATCTTTACCCTACCCACGACTCCGTATGGAAAATTGTAGAAAGCCGAAACACTTCTCATACGATGCTCCTTCTCTCATAAAAAGCTAGAAAATTGTAGAAGAAAACATAGTTTTCTTAGCATTTTAAATACGATTATTGTCACGAACTAGAGTTTCGTCTAGCACCGCGGGATTCGGGTTAAGGCAAGAACGCAGCATGAGTTTTTTCTCAGTGCGCTCGATACGCATAAAATACTCAGGTTGGCCATAATTCCTTTTCCAATGGCAACGCATCGCTTTATATGACCCATTCTAATAAATGGGTAGTATCTTGCTTTCACAATCCTCTATATATTTTACAATGAAAATTCCTTATGAGCAGACCAATTGTTGTTTACATAGAGAAAGATATGGATGAGAAGCGTAAAATTAGAAAGAATTCCGCTAGGCACACATAGTTACGGATGTATTAAAGCCAAGGTTAGGATCCTAACAGACCTCGTCGAACTCTTCGCACGTTTTCCATAAACTCTGAAAGTCCAAAGATAGACTGTATGAGGAATGCGTTCTAGCCATACATGCTTTACACCCATATGTCCTTGCTAAGCTTTTGCTCTGAGACGAGCACATCTTCGATACTTAGTTAACCCTCTGTTTCGCGGACCTCATTTCGTAAGAAATGCCCGCAGAAAAGTGATCTGTTGACAAATATGTTTGCTTTTGATTATATAATAGGTTCTCCATTCTTTTCTGTTAAGGTCACGAAATTATTCTGCCGAATCGGCCGCATATTAAGCTTAGCGATTGTAGAATAAACGTTGTGTGGACCGCTTTGCATGGACACATCAGAAGCCCCAAAAGTGTGTCTTGGAGAGATTGCTACATTGCTTCCAGTCTTTTGGGAGCATTTTTGTGATAAACTGAACATTCAATGGGATCGATCCCAGCGCCCATGCCCCACTAGGCCTTCCTACCCTCTGTGCTCGGCAAATTGGTACCAGACTTGTTTGGCAGGATAGCAGCATTGGCTCGACACATCGGTAGGCCACCGCGAGTCATTGTAAAGACCAGATATGCATTCGGTCACCTCCAGCGATGCTTAATGAAGTCGAATGCATGGCGCATTTCCCAGGGATTGATCAACGCCAAAAGCTTTGTCTTTTATCCTTTTTTAAGCTGGAGGAAAATATAGTATCAAGTTTACTCATCTACAATCTGTTTTCAATTAACTGCCACTCAATACGCTAGTTGATCTAGTCTGGTCTCTCCTTGATGCGAAAAACTCAAAAAGTGGGAAATAGAATTTGTTTATAAGACGTGTGAGCCACTCAATAAATAATATGGTATTGCTTCTATGTTTATTCGCCCATAAACTATGAGAGTGACAAGAACACACAACACTTCCGTCCCGAAATTACACAGAAATTCTGGCACTGCTTCCCAAATTTAGATTATGCCAGAATAACCGGTGTCTCATATGAAGCACGACTAAATGCCAAAAAAAACATACAAACAAACAAACAGAAGAGATGGTTATGTACAGCACAACCGAAAATCCCTTGAGAAGAGGAGACCTTTTAAATAGAGTGGTCATTTCAGTGTTACAAGCGTGCCCTTAACAAGGCTGCACAGGATGCTTCCTAATCTCATATGACGTACAAGTTTCAAGTTCTGAAAAAAAGGAATTTTACTACATAACCTACTGAAGTGACTGTTGAGATATCATCTGGACGCCATGTAATCTACGGCAATACTTGCTGCTGGTACATGAGAGCACTCGCGTAAATGTTCACCTTCTATGAATATGACTAAAGCAGACGACACTGACCAAGAATGGCTATAATTCACATTGATGTCGAAAAACCCATAGAGAAGAAAAAGTGGTCCCATAGAGACGAGGCTCGCTGTGCCGATTAATCCTCAGTGCTCGACGACGTCGTCATCAATGTATGGCCATGAAAGGGCTTCAATGAACGTGACGCTACGCGTAGAACTTTGGCCGCTAGAAAAAATTGGAATTTACCATGTTCAATGAAACGTTCGTCTATAGGCTTAAAGTTCACGAGAAACTTATGAGCGCTTTTGCATTTGCTTGATATTTTAATTAAAGTGAAGAAATCTTACAAGAAAACGTTTTTATTATTTTTTTATTTTATATGACCCGTCTTTACTGTGCGGATCCCGGCACTTCTCACACTCGATTCGTTTCTTTGTATCTATTGTCTACGAAGATCTTCCAGCTTTTACGTGTGACTTCGGTTGCTGCTTGAGGATTCTCATTTCATCTTAAACGCCGTAGAATGCTGGTTGAGTACTTCTTCCTGGAGTCCTGCGATGACTGAGCTGGAGCGTTTCCAATTGTATGCAGCGATTTACCTTCCTGACCACGGAGTGATGAGAGGCTTTGTTGGCCCGGAGTGGAATCGAACTAGCCCAATGCGAAAAATCTTTATGTTGCATAGATATACTCTGCTTCCTTGCTGTTGCTTTTGTTGTTTCATAAGAGCACTACTGAAGTTAGGAAAAAGAAATGGTAAGTGAGTATGTGCGTGAAGTATTTTGGTTGATCGGTTCAGTGTTTGTGATTGGTAAGTCTTACTGTTCTACCCGATTAGTTTCTTTTTAAATTATTCTGCGCTTCCATTTTTAAACACACACAGTTGAACACTTGAACCGCCCGTACTCACTGGTTGTGCAGGCCCCTGTATAATCTCCATTTTTTGAAGATTTGCTGGTTACGCCATTGTGACTCCCTGGAATCTCGAGGTCAACCTGGCCGAAGTCTGCCCCAGATCCTCAGTACCACAAGCACCCGCACGCTTTGTGGATTAGAGAGACATTTGCCATGATGCGACTTTAATACCAGGACGGTGGTGGATCCTGGTTTTGGTTTACTCTTAGCTAGGCTTTCTTATGGAAATGCCGGACTCCTTTTCAGCTTGGGAGACCTTCCCAGAAGATGAATACCCCGCTGTAAATGACAGTCCGACACCTCGGAAACACCTCCCAGCCACGGAAAGGCGATAAACGGCTGGCAGGATCCATTTTTAAACACCTTAAATATTTCTAGATTATTTTAAAGTCACTCTACAAACCAGTTGTTTTCCGAATTAATTATCGATTTTTACTAGCACGACTTTCTTGTGGATATGTCAACCACTCAGAGGTCCAAAAAACAATCTTTCAAATCGATCTTAGAAAAAAATACTAATAAAGAGAGATGTGCTAAGAATTTCTTCCGCTAAAACGCTGCAAATAAATGTTTAACTGAGCTCAAGCTTATACCTCCTTAACAGGCACGTGAAATTGCCAAGGAAGCCATTTAGGTGCATGAAAAAGATTGGGCTTGCAATGAAAATAGCCCTGTACAAATACCCTCTTCAAAATGTAGTTAATGACCAGATCCCAAATAGGTTTTTTTTTGAGTCAAAGCCAAGTAATGTGAGGCGTATGTTGTCCAACCGAGTAAGTTGACACTAGAAAATAATCTTATTGCCACGAAGAGTTCTCCATTTCGCACCATTTGGATCCCCAGTGCTATGGATGATGCTGCAAGAGCCGGGAGGGGGATGGAGACGTGCATAGCCCAATGAGCTTTGGGTGGGATGAAGTGGCACTAATTAACACGGCCCTTAGAATGGGTGGTCGGAGCGCAGACCTGATGTCTACTCCGACATCCACTAATTAGCAATGCGACCACACTCGCGTCGGCGCAACGCACTACCTCCAATTGATCCTCTGTCTTCTTAAAGGGTACACCAGTGCGAATGATTTATTATAGTCGACGACATAGCACGCGCATTTCTCAGCTCCATTCCCTTCCTTGACAAGACAAAAAACGTACCGAATACCGTTGAACTGTAATTATCATTCAGTACCAAAAAGTCTTGTTCTTGCTCGAAATTAACACAACCGGTGCATCAACAACGATGTTGATCACCCATTAACAAAATTGATCTGGGAAGCCCAAATCGGCATTGAACCACGTTAAGCTGAGGATATAGTTGATTTCACAATGTTGACTCTTCATTTGCTGCCTACTACAATTTTTCACGGCAAGCTATTATGTGAAAAACAACAAGAATGATGCTGGGGTATCTGCAAAATTCCAGATCACAGGTGTCTGTGTGGGGAACGACCGCGCTATTACCCTTTCTGCGGGCTAACGCATCCACTACCACACCATGCCGGTCCTTCATTTCGTCTGGTCTCTCAACACAAGCTTTCTATCTACCAGTGCCATCAGCAATTACTCGTCAGTGGGATTGCTCTGGAGAGCTCAAATCATCCAAATCACCGCAGTCACCCGCAATCCGGAGTTTTGCAAATATATCAGCATCACTATATTTCTATTTCAGATAATACCCTGTCGTGAAAAGTTATAAAAGACAACAAATAAAAGGTCTACACTGCTGGGCATGTTTTAATCTGATTTCATGAATACTAAATACACTGGTATTTAGTTTCCTCTTTTAAAAAAAGTTGATGTTTTAAAGACTACAATGAGCTAAAAGGGCGCGTGTGGAACAGCGCTGGGAGGCGCCTTACAATACATATAGGATCGATCCCTGCGCCCAAGGCTTACGAAGCCTTCCATCCCTCCGTGGTCGGCAAATTGGTACCAGACTTGTCTGGGAGGATAGCAGCACTGGCTCGATGCATCGGCAGGCCACCGCGAGTCACTGTAAAGGCCAGATATGCATTCAATCCCCTCCAGCGATGCTTAATGATTAATATGAATACATGGCGCATCACTCAGCGATGACCAACGCCAAGAGCTTCATTCTTCTTTTAGCTTTACAATGAACTTATGTAGAATACTCCTAGTTCCGCTCTTAAATACTGTTGTTTTCAGTCAGTCAAATTGGTGACTTCAACCGCACTGTGGAATTTCCTTCTGCAGGGCAAATTCACTTCCAGTTGTATTATGCAGAGTATAACCTCCTAATGCCTTAGTGTATTCCGCTACTTCCACTTTTATTTTGTTAACAAGCATGCGCAGAGATCACAGAGATCGGAAACAAATGTGCTAGGTCTCACAAAACTTCTCTAGAAAGCCATGAAGGTATCCTCAACATAAACAGAACATCAAAGTGAAACGGTTTTGGGGTACGCTCGGTCGAGGGCATCCGCAAACGCAGTGAAGTTCAAGAAGTTTAACAGTGGCGTCAACAATGGCACAAATTCCTACTAAAATCTGAAACCCTTTCCCACAGCAATTCAGAGAGGTCACTCAAATAAAAGGTCTACACTGCTGGGCATGTTTTAATCTGATTTCATGAATACTAAATACACTGGTATTTAGTTTCCTCTTTTAAAAAAAGTTGATGTTTTAAAGACTACAATGAGCTAAAAGGGCGCGTGTGGAACAGCGCTGGGAGGCGCCTTACAATACATATAGGATCGATCCCTGCGCCCAAGGCTTACGAAGCCTTCCATCCCTCCGTGGTCGGCAAATTGGTACCAGACTTGTCTGGGAGGATAGCAGCACTGGCTCGATGCATCGGCAGGCCACCGCGAGTCACTGTAAAGGCCAGATATGCATTCAATCCCCTCCAGCGATGCTTAATGATTAATATGAATACATGGCGCATCACTCAGCGATGACCAACGCCAAGAGCTTCATTCTTCTTTTAGCTTTACAATGAACTTATGTAGAATACTCCTAGTTCCGCTCTTAAATACTGTTGTTTTCAGTCAGTCAAATTGGTGACTTCAACCGCTCCGTGGAATTTCCTTCTGCAGGGCAAATTCACTTCCAGTTGTATTATGCAGAGTATAACCTCCTAATGCCTTAGTGTATTCCGCTACTTCCACTTTTATTTTGTTAACAAGCATGCGCAGAGATCACAGAGATCGGAAACAAATGTGCTAGGTCTCACAAAACTTCTCTAGAAAGCCATGAAGGTATCCTCAACATAAACAGAACATCAAAGTGAAACGGTTTTGGGGTACGCTCGGTCGAGGGCATCCGCAAACGCAGTGAAGTTCAAGAAGTTTAGCAGTGGCGTCAACAATGGCACAAATTCCTATTAAAATCTGAAACCCTTTCCCACAGCAATTCAGAGAGGTCACGCTCCGTTTTCTTGTGAACCCTATAGGACCGTGTCCAGCACTTAACACGTAGTAAATTTCCGCGCACAGTATTGCGGCCACATAATTAGTATGATCATAACGTTTTCCTCCACGAATACATATTACTAAGCCAAAATAGTAGTGGCGTAAGAGGACGCACTCTTCGTCGAAAAATGCCAGACACAAGCGAGCTGCGGTAATCAAAGTCGACATTTTGAGGCAGAAAGCACCACTGTCGGTGAGAAACCTCACCCAAATCTTTCTTAACCAATCCGAGTGAAGCAGCTAAATAGAACAAGGCAGTTACCAAAGAACTGATATTGGTAAGTGACGCACTGGTTCACTAGACTGAGAAAATGAAAGCAAACTACAGAAGCTAATAAAGGTTAAACACGCTTCAATGGATTCTACCAGTTTCTTTCCCACTTTCTACCTAGTAACCTGAAAGAGTTGCCTATGCGTTTGCCTTGAAACTACTTATGGTGTTACCTGAGACGATATTAAATGGAACAAAAGTTGTTCATTTAGTTTAACAGACTTAGATGGAAGTTCAATACAGCGTTCTCTAAACGAATATTAATCCTAGACAGCCAGTCTTAAACAGGAATCAAGTGTGAATACGTACCTACTCAATTAGGTATTTAAATGATCAGTCAGCACATGTTGCTTGGACCTTAGCACTTCTCCCGTTCGTCTGTTTTCATACGTGGAGATAATCAATTTAGTATGTGGATTCGGTGCCAGCTGAACAATCCCCTTTTCGTAGGCGTTTCCTTCCCGAAAGGGACCTCTTAGGACCATTTCTCCTTAAATGGTGCTGTCAGAGGCGATCCGACCACCGATACGACCGCTACTGAATAAAATTGTCGTCCAATGTGACGATCACCGACTGTTCGCTAATTCCACGTTGGTTTATTGAATTCTCTGTACAATCCGCCACTCAGTACCGCACAGCAGCAGTGCTGACTGAGCCAGAAGTGAGCTTCTGGACGACCAGATGTTGCCAAAGGGATAGAAGGCTGAACGACATTACAAAAATGGTTGTGGTTTTATGAAAAGTTGAACCCTAGGATGGTGCCAGACCAGCAAATTGCTCTTCTTACTAAATATAAAAGAAGAGATTTCCTAAACTAATATAGTCATGCACAATCTTTTCAGGTTTCAGTTGAATAAATAATTCCTCGACCAATATTAAAAAGAAAACGAGACAGGCCAAAATGGTACTGCCTACGCCTTCGGTTAAAGGTGCTAAAAAATTAAACCTTTAGCATTTCAAAACCATTGAGACTAGGACGTAAAACCTCTTTAAAAGTTCACGAATATTTAAATTAAATCATGACAGCCTAATGTTCGATCAGCTGGGTGTTCGATCCGTTCACAAGCTTAGGCCACCAACACTTCCATGGATGTTTGACATCTTATGCGCCTATTTGCTTTAAAACTTTTGCTTGCTTTTTCTAGTACTAAGCCAAAGCAACAGATGTTGGTGGCGATCAACACCATTATGCCCACTCGCACCGTAAATCGAGCGACGCCTGCGCTTGAAAACGCCCGGTTCGATCAGATTAATGGATGTCGTTGCATAGAACTCAAAACTAGCTGCTGTTGCTCGCAATACCTTAGGAATCCAACCTTCTGATAGGTCTGCTTACACTGATAAGCTCTAGCAAAATCTTGGATGACTCATGGCATTGCTCGAAAAATTCAAGATGGTCTGTATCGTTGATTCCATCTTGATGAAAATATCTCCCATCTCTTCAAGAATTTTTTATATCTCCGTTACGCAAAGAGAACGACCAATGATTATAAGCCAGTTTAGGGCTAAAATGAGGTTTACACTACGTGCTCTACACCTCTAGCTCTAGCAGGGATAAAAAGCAATGAAGACAAGGAACCTTATTCCTCACAGCAATCGAAGAGTGCCCTCGGAAAAACTGCATTTTTTTCCAACATTGGCTATCTATATACCTCGAGTGTTCTTGAAGTGCTATTGCTAAGCTTTCCACTTATTTTTAAAAAGAAATGATAGACCATAACAAGCTTGCAAAAATTTGTAGAAAAATGAGAAGTGGCTGCACGTAAAAACCTACCGCAAGGCTACCATAGCTCACTAATGGGAGTCCTGCCTCGAATGTCTTGAATGGTACGTGCTGACAGGTGGAGACAATCCGTACGTCGCTCTCGGCGGAGTAGAATGACTGCCTGTGGGAGGAATACGGCCCGCCCTCGACATGCTCTGCCAACGGCGTCATTCGGTCTGCTGCTTCCAAAAATCGAAACAAACAGATCCTCTTGAAATGAGGTACACGTCCAAATCCACCTCCCTACTTCTAAATGGTATCAAAGGGACGAAAAAAGGCTGCATCAGATAGAGGGAAAGCCATACTTCAATAGGGAAATTGATTGACATAAACGCTAAGTGGTTTTTTCTTGTAAAATCGATTACAATTTGCGCGAAATGGATAAGCGTTGCATTTGGAGAGTATTGCTTTTCCGAGCTATTCATGTCCGCTTCTGTTTGGGCATACAGCGCAGCGCCGCGCCGCGCCGCCACAAAGTGACATTATTTCATCTCCTCTTCTTCTTCTTAATAAGCCTTCTTGAGAACATAAGGTGGAAGAAAAAATGCCAATAATTTTAGTGAAGGGTAAAAAAATCTCTGAGCAAACAATTTGTCGAGATATGTTGGTGAAGAAAAGACTCTTTCAGGACAATGAAGTAGAGTGGAAAAGTAAATACATTCAATCTACAGCAACAGGAATTATGAGGGTGGAAACCATCTTTGCGTTTAGTGAGGATTTCTGCTCTCCAGATGATTCCAGTTTATGAGTGATGGCAACTAGCATTGTTAGTGTAAAAAGACGGGCTGAGAGAAAGGCAGAAAGAGGTTCTCAATTATGCCGTGGGTAATACGTGAGCCTCCGAATGGGTGATAACGGTTCGGTCTGCCCTGGGGAATTTCCGATCAACAGAGTTGACCTGCTTTTGTGTTATTAAGAACAATTTCTTTTTGCAGAACGTTAACAGAACAGCACTAGCCTGTTCGGTACCCATTTCGTTTTGCGAACTTGAATTTTAAATTTCCTGTGCTTTTAAATCATAAGTCAACTAGAAAAATAACGAATGAAAGGTTGGACCATTTCCATTAGCTCCATCTTAACCTTACTGTTTTTATCAATTATCCCTACTTCTAGATGGTATCAAAGGGACGAAAAAAGGCTGCATCAGATAGAGGGAAAGCCATACTTCAATAGGGAAATTGATTGACATAAACGCTAAGTGGTTTTTTCTTGTAAAATCGATTACAATTTGCGCGAAATGGATAAGCGTTGCATTTGGAGAGTATTGCTTTTCCGAGCTATTCATGTCCGCTTCTGTTTGGGCATACAGCGCAGCGCCGCGCCGCGCCGCCACAAAGTGACATTATTTCATCTCTTCTTCTTCTTCTTAATAATCCTTCTTGAGAACGTAGTGCTCAACCTGGATCCGTCCCATTCTTCCTTGAATCTTTTCGGTCTTAGTGGAAATAAAGGAGACTTCCTCAGTCTTTACGTATTTCTTGACGACTGCTCAAGAAATCATTGTTAGAGAGAAGATTCAATCTACAGCAACAGGAATTATGAGGGTGGAAACCATCTTTGCGTTTAGTGAGGATTTCTGCTCTCCAGATGATTCCAGTTTATGAGTGATGGCAACTAGCATTGTTAGTGTAAAAAGACGGGCTGAGAGAAAGGCAGAAAGAGGTTCTCAATTATGCCGTGGGTAATACGTGAGCCTCCGAATGGGTGATAACGGTTCGGTCTGCCCTGGGGTCCAAGTTTTGCAAATATCTGAGCATCATTGCGGTTTTATTTCACATAATATCTTGCCATGAAAAAACAATGGGAAGTAGATAAAGGTTATACATTGCATTTTTCGATACCGTAATTCATCTCCTTAAATAAAATTTACATATCTCACGACAAATTACTGGAGAACGTGCATGTGTTGCTTTTTTTTATACTGAGCTGATTAAGCGTTAGCTTCTCTTCACACTCCCTAATTGTTTGGCTTTTACTTTTCCACTCAGGTTTGTACAAGGGAATTTCGATGCGAACTGTGTTTCCTGACTTGAATTTTAAATTTCCTGTGCTTTTAAATCATAAGTCAACTAGGAAAATAACGAATGAAAGGTTGGACCATTTCCATTAGCTCAATCTTAACCTTACTGTTTTTATCAATTATCAATGAATCTTCATCCAAGAAATTGTTAATGTTGCAAATTGATATCAACCTAACGATGACGGTATTGGAAATCAGTAAACTTTGAAGGTTTCCAGTTTCATTGCCGATAGTCCTTAGAAAAAAGAACTGCTGTCGGTTCATTCTTCGGCAATCTATGAGGAATCCCTACATTTTTGTCAAGAAACTCAGAGAAGGGGAGCCAATGTAAAGAATCGCTGCTGGTTTGAAAAAAAAACCTGGGCGAAATATGGCAGACCTGCTACGAGTCTAAAAGTGTGTTACACGTGGTATTTACAGTGGAACTGGCTGTCCTAACGACCTGGAAAAAGCTCTGGTATGGCACCGAGGACAAACGAAACAAAATAGCTTACCCAAGAAGAAACACGACGGTGAAATGGAGATTCTGAGATGACCTGCATGGTTGTCGAGGAAAACTCACATCTCACAACAAGCTTATTAGTGCTGCTAGGCTGGACTTCTTATTGTCTTCACAAGGGACCTTCATATCTAAGAAATTGAAACTGCGCACAACAACCAACTCACCGCATAGTGATGTCAAGAAGTGTATATGGAATGGAGAAAGCCATTCAAAAGAAAAGTACACCCAAAACCTTCGCAAATTGATGTTTATTGTTATCACTTTACTTTTTCCAAAAAGATCTTTTGTCCAAAAACTTTGATTAAGCATGCGACCAGTTTATCCAATATCTTTATGATAATGCTGGAAAAAAGTCTAAAATTTGAAAGTCACCTAGAGATTATCGTATCTAGAAACAAATAAAATGATAGCCAATGAACACCTATGTGATGTCGGACAGTAATCACCTTAGATCTGGTCGACAATATCTTCAGGTTCGAACATGCAAAGCTTTGCAAGGAAGCAATAGAGATTATTAAAGAATTCCGTTAGGAAAGAGGAAAAGCGCCAAATAAAGCTGCAGAGCCTAGAAACGTCAAGTTAACTGCTACAGAGTCGACCAAACACCTCCATAACTTTAACAGAAAATCATGAACCTCAATTTTTAATCACATTAGATAAAAACCCTCACCGTTCCTTACGAGTCGTCCAGTATTTCATCTCAAGAGCAACCACTCACGGTTCAAATGAATGAGTAATGTGCATCTCTCGCATTAAAATATCAGCCTTAAATAGTGTGTGAAACCACGTCTGATAATGGGGCATTCATCCTACGCTTTCTTTCTGGATTCTTGAAATTTATCCGGAATGCTTCAAGAGTTTTATGCGCTGAAGCTTCAGATTACTGCGTGAAGACGGCGAATTCTGTTTTAAAATGTTCATCGTTATGTATCTGTGTTCTATGCGCACCTAAAAAAGCTCTAAAGCTCTCGGCGTTGATCAATTCCTGAGCGATGCGCCATGCATTCGACTTCATTAAGCATCGTTGGAGGTGATTGAATGCATATCTGGCCTTTACAATGACTCGCGGTGGCCGGCCGATGTATCGAGTCAGTGCTGCTATCCTCCCAGACAAGTCTGGTACCAATTTGCCGACCCCGGAGGGATGGAAGGCTTGGTGGGTCATGGGCGCATTTCACGTGCGCGCCGCAGTGGCGCCTCCAACCACTGCGCCACACGCGCCCATATGCGCACCTAATGGAGTACTAATGGGTTTCGATTTTAATTTACCGGTAAGGTGTTCTTTTAGACGCACAGTTGTCCACCTTTTCGCCAATGGAGCAGAACCCAATGGATCACTCCTGCACGCGACAGGGAAAGTGGAAGATTTGCTGGCACCCGCTCTTGTCACGCGACTATCAACGGGACGGCAGGTGATAAAGGTGAAGTGAAGTCGAGAATACATGGCCCATTGAACACTATTTATAATAGGAGAAGAGCACCGCTAACAGTGCAGTCAGCGACGATGTCATCATCAAAACAAACTTGCGATGAACGCTAATGCCTTTGAATAACTAACTAACCGAATCAAACGCGCAATGATTCAAAAGTTATATGTCAGTGGTGACATCGATAATGCCCAACACCTATACGCGAACATTAAGCTATGGCGAAAAGTGAATCGAATTATATTGGAGAAGTTCTTCAAGGAAGATATGGGAAGATTTTGAACTGAGGATTTTAAGTGCTGCAGCTGCGCACAAACGCAACCTTGTTAAATTGCGAGCATGGTGTAGGCTTACCTATATCAATGGGACAAACCAACTACCAAGTGGATGCTTGTGAGTTCTCTCGGTCGTTTTCAAACGGTCAGCAACGATTACCTCCTTCAAGTGGTCGTCAACTTCTAATGTGCGCCATCATTTTCTCCATAATCAAGGTTCGTATCTCTGATACGAAGCTTCTCAAACCATCTGCACACCATGGAATCGGAAGCGCTTTTAAGGCGTATGCATTGCTGATGCTTCCAGTTGCTTTTGCGACGCTGCTGCAGCTGCGCACAAACGCAACCTTGTTAAATTGCGAGCATGGTGTAGGCTTACCTATATCAATGGGACAAACCAACTGCCAAGTGGATGCTTGTGAGATCTTTCGGTCGTTTTTAAACGGTCAGCAACGATTACCTCCTTCAAGTGGTCGTCAACTTCTAATGTGCGCCATCATTTTCTCCATAATCAAGGTTCGTATCTCTGATACGAAGCTTCTCAAACCATCTGCACACCATGGAATCGGAAGCGCTTTTAAGGCGTATGCATTGCTGATGCTTCCAGTTGCTTTTGCGACGCAATATTCGCTTTCCAACTCATAAAGCATATTGCTATGAATACGTACTCCTTGCATTACGAGCTTCTCTTTCTGCAACCAGCCTGAAAGCGTTCTAAATTAGGCGTCAAAAGGAACTATTGCTTAATATTATTTAGTTGGATGATAAATGAGCTCTGAAAAGACCTAACAAGTTGACGAGGCAACAAATATCCAATACTAATTGCAAAAAATAAACGATAAAGTCCAAAGCTCTCGGCGTAGATTAATCCCTGAGGGATGTGCCATGCATTCGATTTCATTAAGCATCGTTGGAGGTGATTGAATGCATATCTGGCCTTTACAATGCCTCGCGGTGGCCTATCGAAGTATCGAGTCAGTGCTGCTATCCTCCCAGACAAGTCCGGTACCAATTTGCCGACCCCGGAGAGATGGAAGGCTTGGTGTGCCATGGGCGCGAGGATCGATTCCACGTGTGTGTCGCAGTGGCGTCTCCAACCACTGCACCATGAGCTTCCAATACTAACTGTACTTATTAAATTTGGAACAACACTAGACGGCTGTTGTGTAAGAAACTGTTTACCCAGAAAAGAGGCTTTTAAATAATGGTCGTCATCACACTTACTTACTCAAGGGAGTGATGGAGTATTGCAGTTATCATGGAGAAAGTTGATTTGAAATCGTAAAGTAGTAACCAAAAATGCTTCGAAAGAACAACACACTATTAAACCAATATGTCTCCGACTAGAACACAAATCAGGACTGCTAAATAGCGAAATACCCGGTTAACTCATCGCTATAATTGAGTCAATATCGAGAGGAAAAGTACGACATAGGATAATATAACGAGCATCTTCCATTTATATCGCCTGCCTTCTCATTGATCCTAGAGTGATTTGAGTGAGTTCTAGTTAAAGCTCCACTTTTCTTTGTCTCATGTGAGAGTAACTCCGTTGATTCTGCTTGCTGTTTGGACTTGATCGGCACCATAATTTTGCTTCAGGGTCTTTGCAAAGAGATTTGACCATCGGGTCACTAGGCTTTCTGCTCTGATGTTGACATCCCACTTTTGTTAGCAGCTCACATCCATCGATTGTTGTAATGACATATCCTGCCTGACCTACGTGATCTTCGACATTTGTTTCGTGGGAAACTACACTACTTTTTTCCGTCGGGATAGGTTTGAACTTTGGATTCCTTTCCTCATTTGCATCATACGGGTTTCTCAGAGCATCATTGTCTTACCATTTTCGATAATGTTAATTTATTTTCTCTTTGTTTAATTAAATTGCGCCGAACGTTAAAGTACGAAGAACCGTTCCATCAAAAAGATGGAAACGGAGTCACCTTTACCCTGTTTTATCCATCACATGCCATTGTAGGCACCTGCTCTCTGCTCAACTATAGATCCAAGTCGCTTGTCACATTGACTTCCAAACAAAATAAATGTTTTCTGTGGGTTGAGTGGAAGAACGTGGAAGTTTTCACAGCCGTTGGTGTCGCAGTGGCGCCTGCAACCACACGCGCCCCTACTGTGTAATATACCAAAACAAACTCATTTTCTTCTATATAATATCGCTATATATCTATAGATCTCTTTCATGTGAAGAGTCATTAGCTGGTAGCGAGCGTCGCTGATCTTTTTCAGTGATAGGAAGTTGAAGGCTAGGCAAAAGTGAACGTGTGCTTATTCTGAAGACCAAACAAATTGAAGAATCGAATCCCGAAGGCTGTTATGCTGGAGGAATTTATATCTTCTACGCATGAAGTCATGGTCATTCAAATATAGGAAGGTTGCTTGTAGTTACACATACACAATGTGACTGAGAGAAACTCCCTATACTTCCGAAATTTTCTGTGTCTTTTTTTAACGTGTGGAAATTGAATACGTATGCTGTTGTTCTTTTTTCAGGTCGACCACCTTCATTGAAATTGTGGCCTATAAACATGGCTGAACGTCATACCCTGCAGAGGCGTGTCCCGCTGGCCGCAATTTCCGATATTTGGAGAATCGTCGTTCAAGTACAAATATAATGGAGGCCTATTAAAAAAGACATGCTCAAGCTGACGCAAAAGTGAATGCATTGCAAAATCGACCTAACATAACAGTATAGTGTGAAATGACCTCGCACTTGTAAGCTCCTTCATCCACTGCCAATGACAAAAGTTTCCTCACCACGCCAGAAGATAAAATCTGGCGACCAGTTATCAGCATTTGCCGGAATAGTTAAGATTTGATTTCCATGCAAAATGGCGCTTTTCCGCAACTTTCGGTTGTCTTTCGGAAAATTGCAGAATGACCAATCCCTAGGCGGTGCGTATGCATTCGACTTCATTAAGCATCGTTGGAGGTGATTGAATGCTTATTTGGCCTATATAATGACTCACGGTGGCCTACCGATCCATGGAGTCAGTACTGCTATCCTCCAAGACAGATCTGCTAACAATTTTCTAACGTCCGAAAGATGGAAGGCGGTATCGAACCCAAATGTATTGCAGGGACGCTTCTAACGTCTGCGCTACCAGGACCGGAATCATCCCAACGGCTTATCGCCACATCGTGGCTGAGAGGTAGTCCTGAGTGTTGTGCTGCGATGCGCCGCCAGGGATTCATGTCCTGCCAAGCTGAGGAGTCCGACGTTATCACATCGTAGACCAGCTAAGAGTAAACCTATAGCAAGATTTGCTGCCATCTTGATATCAAACTAATCGCATAGCAGCAAATCTCCCTCTAATCTACACAGGTTGCGACTGCCTGATGTGGTGACCACTTGAGGAATGCTTCTGCCAAGCTGACCACAAGACTCCATGGAGCCACAATGGCTAAATTAGCAAAATTTCGGCCTCAATACCCCGCACACTGGACGCTGCCGCATACGATGTCGAGTTCTGCGACAACCGATGAATGGCGATCAAATCCTGTGCTGCACTGTATGTCACTGGAAATGGACAAGATGAACGACGACTACGACACGTCATGGAGACTGACACCTATAATGTCAGAAAAGCGTTTTTAGATGCCGACACTTACGCTATTCTTTAAGCCACCGGTTGCATCAAATTCTATGTGATCGTCCCACAGAGGACGAAAAGCAGAAGGACCGACATGCACCAATTAGATGATGGGACCCTACTCATTCGTGAAGTGATATTTCCATTTAAAAATGTCGGAGGCGTTAGCATTGCAGCACACCCTTTCCCATCTAGTCACCTAACACGAAATCCTGTTATCGCATTTGGCCATTCATCGTCTTCAACTTGCGCGTCAAAAAAAAGTAGAAATCACTGCTTGCTACTCACAAACTTGTGCAGCTAATGAAATCGAATTGTAAGCGTTCTAAAACCAGGTGGCGGAAGCAATCAGCAAGAGGAAGTCCTATAAATTCGTTGTTGGAGACTCTGATCGCCGCCTTCTCCTTGCTAGAATTTGAATAAGCATAATGCTGGAAAAGAACTCTTGCCACCGTCCAAGAAAAACCAAACAAATGTTTCACAAGGATATTCTCAATAAAATCCTCTCCTCATATGACTGGCAAGCAAATAAAGATCCCATCAAGGACTACAAGCTCTTCTCGAATGAATTAAAACTTGTGCAGATTCGCCTCAGTTCCTCAAACAAGGAATTCAAACCTCATCTCCATTACTACTAAACAGTTACTCGAAAAAAGGACTCTGAAGCCTGATATACTGCAACACACCTAACACGATGTTTTTCTTCAATAAGCAGACACGAGGTTGGTTTTATGGAATTCATTAGGATACAATAGCTGACGTTTCGCCGGTTTCGCCTTCTTCAGAGCCTGGAAAGATTAAATTAAGATGCGATCTACTCAGCCAAACACTTTCATAACCCCAGCAGATAAAACTTAACAAATAAATTTGTATTCGCATAAGAAACAGCTTCATTTAAACACCTATAGTTTATTTGTTGTATTTAAGTTAGTTAGTGGGTAGCAGCAGCACAGAGTAATAGATGGGCGAAGACCGTGCCTGTGTCAGGTCATTGGATCAGCCTGAGGTATGGCGCCAGGTCACGCGTGATGACGAGACACTCCTCCTTGCGGTTCATTTTTGAAATTTTGGAATTGATCCAAAACGCTTTAAGAGTTTTACGCACTGTTTTCGATTCGTGCGTGAGTATAAGGACTCCCACTTCAAAATCTTCTCCGTTGTGTTTCTGCATCCTGTGTGCGCCCAGTGAAGTGCTTGGTTTTAATTTAGATTTACCGACTAGGTGTTCTTTTATGCGGACGCAGAACGGTACACCCGTTTCGCCAACGTATTCGTCCCCGCACGCTTTACAAGAGACCAGATAGACTGTACCTGAGCTCATGCAATCACCGTCTCTACCGTTAGGGCAAATTATGCACCCAGGATCGACTTTATATTAACCTCGGCATTGGATTTTGAATTCGTCGTTTTCTCCTTCAGCAATCGCGAGGTTGTTAAACAGCATACGTTTACTTCCATACAATAACACACATACAATACAAACGTAGCTAACGTTTCGGCAGAATCGCCTTCTTCGGAGCCTGGAAGGTACACTGATACGCAGCTTACTAGGTCAAACACTTCAACAGCACAAACAGAAAGATGAAAATCTGATCGACAATTACAAAATCTATGGCTTCTCGAAAAAACCCACCGCTTTTTTCATCTGGTAGTGATTAAGGTTCTCGAGAACGCCGTCCGAAAACATGCGGAATTTTATGTCATTTCCGTCGATAGGGTCCTGCTGTCTGAAAAACGTTCTAGGTAAAGGAGATGGCGGGAATGCCGCCGCCTCTTGATTTTCGGTTCTTCTTGCTGTTCCTTGTTTAGCCTGATAACGGAGTCGATCTTGAAGTTCATAAAGATTGCATGCTATCCTACGCAAGGTTGTTTTAGAAATGGGCTGTGATGGTGAAAAGCTTGGGCCCAATTCTAATACCGAGCGAGCGCTCTCAGGTATTGTCATGCCCCCAAGCACGGTGATTCCAGACTTTTTTGGTGCAGCATCAACTGTATTTTGACTCCTAGCAAGGTTCGTTTCTCTATGGTTTCTTGAAGCCGAGACACGCGAATTCGGAGATTTTCAAATTTTTGCTGCAAGGCTATTTTGGCATTAGACCTAATAGAATTGCATATTAATATTGACCCACGAACTATTCTCCTTTTCTTGTCACCCTTCACACACAAAGAGGGCGCTTGTGAGAAACGTGTTTCAAACAGCCACCTCTGTGTGCACAAGTAGGGAACTAAGGGAAGAATCGCGCGACTTGGCTCAGCAAGTAGCCATCTCCAATGGCTTCGAAATTGTAACCCCACGAGATAAGTTTCGAGGGAGAGCGACGCTCCAAAAAAGAACGGTTTGGCCAAAACAAAGTCCCGTTTATCGTGCCCTTCATTAGCGATGAAATAAGTGCGACGATGAAGCGATGCTTAAGAAGGTCAGATCTAGAGGAATCGGTAGCGATAATTGAAATACCACCGAATACTCTTCGTCGCCAGTTAGTTCGTCACCGCTTAAATAACCGTCTATGTGAAACGCAAAACTGCCTAATCTGCCCTTATGCCAGAGACGGTGACCGCATGAGTTCAGGCACGATATACCTGATCTCTTGTGGTACTTGCGGAGACGAATATATTGGCGAAACGGGCAGACCTTTATGTATCCGCATAAAAGAACACCTAAATGGCAAACGAAAAGCAAGACAAGACGCCACTAGGGACGCATTGGATACAAAAGCATAGCGGAGACGATTTTGATATAAAAGTCGCTATCCTGGCACGGGACACTAAAACACCAACGCGCAAACTGCTCGAGGCTCAGGTTTTCATTCTGAATTGAGATTTCTTCCACTTGATTCGTTGTCTAATTATTTTCCGCTTCGCTGACTCCATCAAACATTATCTCCACTTCTGTATTATTGCTCCAAGACAGGACGCTGTCCTCGGAAAATGGAGGCTGGAGAGAAATTGCGCTTCAAAACTGATTCTTTTGTATTCTTTCTTTGAAGAGCTTGCACGAGGTTGATAAGCATTTTAATCTTCGGCTAACGTTTCGACGTCTTCGTCTTCATTAGAGCCGATGATCCGAGTCGATGGTCCATGCTTGTTATTCGTCTCGATGTGGTGGCTTCGCCTTCGTGTCGAGTCAGGTCTTCCTCAGCGGTCCATCTCCTCGAATGAAGCACACTCATTCGGTGATGCCCTTTTATACACTATCGACTCGGATCATCGGCTTTGATGAAGACGAAGACGTCGATACGTTAACCGAAAATAAATATACTTATCAACCTCGTGCAAGCTCATCAAAGAAAGAATACTTATTGATTAGTCACACCGAGGTTAAAGAAAAGTCGGTTTCGAAATATTAATGATTCTTCTGTTGTCTCACTCGAGAGACCATGCACCACTTTACCGCTGTTGTGTTGTTCGGTGAAAAGCTGCATTGTCGTTGTGCAATAGTTGGGATTGGAAAGCGTTTCAATGTAGGAAGCGTGTTTAAACATTGAACTAAGTCGGACTAGCAGTGGTTTCCACGCCGCCAGATACTTTTTCGAATTCACTAAAGATTAAAGCTACGATTATATGGCTTGCTCTGCAGGCTTCCACGAGGCATTTGGGTGTGGTCTATGCAGGTAAATCCCTTAGGGAATTTAGTTCACTTTACAGTTTGTGCTTTGTCGAAGTTCTTAGAGGTGCTCTTGGATAATCTTTGTGAAAAACTTCTGCAACATACTAAGTAAACAGATCAAATGGAGTTAAGAATGCCGTCCTGATTGCTTTTTCTGTGTGAAAAACGTTACGTATAGTTCTCTAATGGTTGGGTACCCGTTTGTTTGCAGATATAACGTCACGTGTTTTGTTAGGAGAACGTTCGGTCGCCAGCACATAAATGAGCAGTGTGAATATTGTGTGCTCCATGAGCTCAATCCTCTACTTGCAACCCAAATGTTTAGGCAGATCTCGGCGACTTTTCTCCATGCATTCCTTCTTTGTGTTATCTCTAGAATGCATCGATGAAGATCTGTTGCTATCGTTGAAGATCTTCCTGCAACTTATTTCAGCAAATGGTTTTCTATCGTCAGTTATTAGGTTAGGTTGGATAGAATACAAAGAAATACCTCCATAAGCGTTCTCTCCAACGCTATGTTTTCTAGATGTCCCTATGTAACCTTTTGTCAGATGAAATCAGCTTTAGGTAGTTTCACAGGTAATGAAAAGACGTCCAGGAATTTCAGTGACAGTGGCTTAACCAACGCGAAGCACTCCAAGATGTCAATCATTAGCTGTCGCTATAACTGCATTCCCAGCGCGTTGCCTACTTCTTTTTTACATTCAAAAGATGGATATTTCATGAAAAATCAGTCCGAGTTTTAATATGAATCATGTCGACAAATGTAACTAGTTACAGTTGCCTGCATCTACATGAAAAAGCGCCCAGATGACAGTTGAGTTCTGCCAACTCACTCGCTTTAGTAGCCGTGAAAAGGATCTGAAAACATAACGCTGATGTAAAAGTAGAAATTTTGATAGAGAGCATAAGAAATCAGTTTGCAAAACTATAGAAGTGTTTTGAAGTCGATGTTTTTCTTCAATAAGCCGACACGAAGCTGCTATTATAGAATTTATTAGGATACAATAGCTGACGTTTCGGCGGTTTCGCCTTCTTCAGAGCCTGGAAAGATTAAATTAAGATGCGATCTACTCAGCCAAACACTTTCATAACCCCAGCAGATAAAACTTAACAAATAAATTTGTATTCGCATAAGAAACAGCTTCATTTAAACACCTATAGTTTATTTGTTGTATTTAAGTTAGTTAGTGGGTAGCAGCAGCACAGAGTAATAGATGGGCGAAGACCGTGCCTGTGTCAGGTCATTGGATCAGCCTGAGGTATGGCGCCAGGTCACGCGTGATGACGAGACACTCCTCCTTGCGGTTCATTTTTGAAATTTTGGAATTGATCCAAAACGCTTTAAGAGTTTTACGCACTGTTTTCGATTCGTGCGTGAGTATAAGGACTCCCACTTCAAAATCTTCTCCGTTGTGTTTCTGCATCCTGTGTGCGCCCAGTGAAGTGCTTGGTTTTAATTTAGATTTACCGACTAGGTGTTCTTTTATGCGGACGCAGAACGGTACACCCGTTTCGCCAACGTATTCGTCCCCGCACGCTTTACAAGAGACCAGATAGACTGTACCTGAGCTCATGCAATCACCGTCTCTACCGTTAGGGCAAATTATGCACCCAGGATCGACTTTATATTAACCTCGGCATTGGATTTTGAATTCGTCGTTTTCTCCTTCAGCAATCGCGAGGTTGTTAAACAGCATACGTTTACTTCCATACAATAACACACATACAATACAAACGTAGCTAACGTTTCGGCAGAATCGCCTTCTTCGGAGCCTGGAAGGTACACTGATACGCAGCTTACTAGGTCAAACACTTCAACAGCACAAACAGAAAGATGAAAATCTGATCGACAATTACAAAATCTATGGCTTCTCGAAAAAACCCACCGCTTTTTTCATCTGGTAGTGATTAAGGTTCTCGAGAACGCCGTCCGAAAACATGCGGAATTTTATGTCATTTCCGTCGATAGGGTCCTGCTGTCTGAAAAACGTTCTAGGTAAAGGAGATGGCGGGAATGCCGCCGCCTCTTGATTTTCGGTTCTTCTTGCTGTTCCTTGTTTAGCCTGATAACGGAGTCGATCTTGAAGTTCATAAAGATTGCATGCTATCCTACGCAAGGTTGTTTTAGAAATGGGCTGTGATGGTGAAAAGCTTGGGCCCAATTCTAATACCGAGCGAGCGCTCTCAGGTATTGTCATGCCCCCAAGCACGGTGATTCCAGACTTTTTTGGTGCAGCATCAACTGTATTTTGACTCCTAGCAAGGTTCGTTTCTCTATGGTTTCTTGAAGCCGAGACACGCGAATTCGGAGATTTTCAAATTTTTGCTGCAAGGCTATTTTGGCATTAGACCTAATAGAATTGCATATTAATATTGACCCACGAACTATTCTCCTTTTCTTGTCACCCTTCACACACAAAGAGGGCGCTTGTGAGAAACGTGTTTCAAACAGCCACCTCTGTGTGCACAAGTAGGGAACTAAGGGAAGAATCGCGCGACTTGGCTCAGCAAGTAGCCATCTCCAATGGCTTCGAAATTGTAACCCCACGAGATAAGTTTCGAGGGAGAGCGACGCTCCAAAAAAGAACGGTTTGGCCAAAACAAAGTCCCGTTTATCGTGCCCTTCATTAGCGATGAAATAAGTGCGACGATGAAGCGATGCTTAAGAAGGTCAGATCTAGAGGAATCGGTAGCGATAATTGAAATACCACCGAATACTCTTCGTCGCCAGTTAGTTCGTCACCGCTTAAATAACCGTCTATGTGAAACGCAAAACTGCCTAATCTGCCCTTATGCCAGAGACGGTGACCGCATGAGTTCAGGTACGATATACCTGATCTCTTATGGTACTTGCGAAGACGAATATATTGGCGAAACGGGCAGACCTTTATGTATCCGCATAAAAGAACACCTAAATGGCAAACGAAAAGCAAGACAAGACGCCACTAGGGACGCATTGGATACAAAAGCATAGCGGAGACGATTTTGATATAAAAGTCGCTATCCTGGCACGGGACACTAAAACACCAACGCGCAAACTGCTCGAGGCTTTTTGGATGAATGCCAAAAATCTGAAAATGATTAGCAGGGAAGAATGCCCTGAGATCACGCGTGATCTCGCCCCTTATCTGCGCATCGATCGTTGTCGGGGTGTACTGCAGTCGTCAGCAACATGCGACTCTGAGCGGCTGTTCTTCCTCGGTGGAGAACAGATCAAAAAAACGGTGGGTTTTTTCGAGAAGCCGTAGTTCTTGTAATTATCGAACAGATTTTCATCTTTCTGTTTGTGCTGTTGAAGTGTTTGACTTAGTAAGT